>JAUZND010000136.1:0-14372 GCA_034780555.1 Coelogynopora nodosa | reverse complement strand
AACTTGAAGGGGCACCTTTCCTCAGCTTGATGAAGTGCCTTTCGTCAGCTTGATGGGGCTTTTATCAGCTTGATTTAATGCCTTTAAATGCATTTTAGTTTATAAAGCTTCAAAATTTTCGGCGCTACATGCCGATTTTTAGGCTTGGTCTCGCCATACGCATACGGGAGATTGTACAGGGTGCTATTTTTAACAAAAAAAATGAACACCCCTTTACAATATCCTCTATCTGCCCCTGATCATAGATGTATAGTTATTTATTAGTGAATAGGTATTATAAAAATATTGTTACTAAATAAACAAATGTATGTTTAGGACAGATTAGCAGCATTTAAATATATTTATAAGGTGAGATAATTATTCATATTTCATATCTAGTGTGTGTAGTTGATATTATATAAAATATTTATTTAGAAAAGTATATAATATTCTTTAGAATATGTCAAAATAATTATGTGTAAGTGAGTAAACATTTTTTATATGAAAGATAAAATTAGAAATAGATAATATATATAAATGGTATATAAAAAACATGGTACTCTTGCATATGAACATGTGCCATTTTTTAGAATCATATTTTTTATCAAATTAAAAAAAGCACTCTGGACCTGGTTTATTTTTTAATAAAAATATTGATGCAGTAAAACAAAAATATGTAAAGTAATTTTGATTATGTAGTATATTGTGTTTTAACAATATACATTTTTAAAAATACATTTGCTCAAAAAAACATTTTAATATGTTTTTATATTAAAATATAAAAATGTTTTTTGAGACAAAATTAATAAATAATGTATTTGTTTTATTCCATTAACATTTTCAATTAAAAATAATGACAAGCATGATTTTTAAATTGGTAAACATTTAAAAAAAACTATGATTATAAAAAATGATGGGTTGATACATGCTTATTATCTGCAAGAGTACCAAAAAACACTTCCCCTTATCACTATAATTATATAAATTTTAATTTAATTATATTAAATATAATTTATATAATTAATATATGCTAATTTATATTTATAAATATGCAAAGTTAAATATATGTCTTCAGAAATAAGTTTTAAATAAGAAAATTAAAAATAAAATTATTGTAAATATTATGTCTATGCTATGATATTTAAGTTGCAATGAGTAATTACTATCCATGAGTAATGTTTTTACATTTATAAACCTTCTAACTTAATAATATAGAAATCTAGTACAGAAATAACAAATATTAATTTAAAAATTGAATAATAAATCTGACTATATTAATAAAAAACAAATTATTAAATAGACATTCACCAATCATTTATCCACTTATCATATACTATCCTAGATAAGCTAGATTTATTTTAAGTCTTATGAAAAGTTATTTTTAAACAGATCACTGACCACTGATTAAGATATATCTTCAGGCAGATATAGTATACTGTATGAAACTGTATATTCCTTATGACTATAATCTGTTTTTCAGTTAAATCAATTCAAAATTTTATAATAATTTGATAATAACATCCGACATTTGCTATACAATTCAGCTAAGTATGCGTTTTTATAATAATAAATGTCTACTTTTAAAAACGTAATGAATAAAGAGATGAATCAATAGCTAGCGAGCTTACTACAAATATTATTCAGAATCCCCATTAAAACCGGTAAAGTTTGGTGGTCAAATTCTCCGCAATGCTGTCAATCAATGAACTCATATAATTGAATTATTAAAACAAATTGAGGAAATAATCTAAAAAGCTAAAATATTACCGTATGTAAAATCAAATTTCATAATTAAATCACTTAATTGTTGTATGCATTTTTATAATAAAAAATATGTTCTATTAAAAATTTAAAAAACATCCACGATATCATTTATTTTGAGAATATCTGCCTAAACTAATCTTATAATTAGAATCCTTTTGACTCATTTATTATCTATAAATAATTATTAAAAATATATAATTTCTAAAATAATTATATATTTAAATTGCATGATATATTACACTAAACAGTTCTATAATAAAAACTAAATGAATTCAGCTTAAAGTATAAATATTAAAAGTATAGTGCAGTTTGTATTTGCTTTTTCAATGCCTCATATATTTGAATGCGTATATCTTTAAAATAAAAATATGTTTATTATAGCTTGACTAAATTGCTCATCTCATATATAGGCGTATTGTGTCCTTTCACTTTATTTTTAATAAAATGTGGTGGGCCGTCGGTCTTAATAATTTTTAAAAGTTAACTATAATAATATATGACTTATAAGGGTTATTAATTATTAAATTGATATAAATAATTTAATGAAAAAGGTCATTTTTAGAATATATATATTGTCAGGTGGCTAATATATATAGACAGCAAAATTCACAAATGTTATATATTAATTATACGCTAGTGAGGTAATACTTATCAAATAGTCTGTTACAGTTATTTATATTCCATATTTATATATAACCATTAAACGTATTTATTTAATTTAGGGTGTAATATATTTTTAATTTAAAACGTTTGACATCTATAAAATATGTTAATCGTGTAAATACATTAAGTATAATCGAGTAATTATATTAAGTATTCAAAATAATATTCCGCATATATATAAATATGTTATTTGTTGATCAATATGTATAAACAAATATAATAAAAGGGCTTGTCTTTTAATAATAATAAATTATTTTAAAGAATTAATTAGTTTTGCCATATAAATTTACGATATACCTATTATATATAAATTGTCCATTGTAAAACCATTTTATTTATGTATTACTTAACAATATAACTTTTTTTTAATTATAGTGGTAATTAAAATAATGACGCTTAAAAAATATTTTTATATGTTTAGTACCGATTCTGCTTTTCGAAAACGCTCATATATGTACTATATATCTATATTATTTTAAATAAAAATTTATTAAATTATTATTTACACATATTTAAACATGTCATATATAAAATTAAGAAAATATATATAGGCCTATTAACGCTTTTTAATTTAATGTTTTTTCCCAAATTTAACAACTCTTTTTATTTTTTAATATTAACACATTAATATATTATTATTATACGATCTAACAGTGTATTATGTTTATAATGGATTTTCTGAAGAAAATATCCGTTTATTGTAATATAATTTTGCTCATCGAAACAATACGGTAGTGCTATTTAGATTTTATTGAAACTACATATTGGCATATATCATAAAACCAACGCAACATATTATTGTAGGCCCTACATTAATATTGTTAGCAAATAGTAAATTATATATATATATCAAATATTGTCAAAAGATTAATCAGAAAAGTTGTTTTACTAAAATTTAGATAAAAAAGTATGCCGTATTTGATTGTCTATCATTACTAGACTGTAATATTAAATAAGTATTGAACATATTTTTTCTTTATTCCGAAAGATATTAATATAATTTTTTTCGATATTTAGTAAACTACCGCCTATTAATAAA
Organism: Coelogynopora nodosa; assembly: GCA_034780555.1. Lineage (NCBI taxonomy): Eukaryota > Metazoa > Platyhelminthes > Proseriata > Coelogynoporidae > Coelogynopora > Coelogynopora nodosa. The sequence continues at coordinate 10,927 of JAUZND010000136.1, read as the reverse complement.
TATAACGACTTCAAAATGTGACACTGTTATCAATTATACACCATTATTACAAAAAGCGTTATTGAATTGAAAGCAATCTCTCCTCTATAGAATATTGATATATAGGCTATATCATAGAGTATAGAGTAGTACTCCCTTTCTTTACTCTATGCGGGCTATATATTAATAAAACAATCTTTACTTTGTAACATTTCTATTTATTGTCAAGTGTTAATAACTTAAGACTGTATATTTAAGTCACTACCCAATCAGCAACTAAGTATGATAGTAATATACTTTTGATAAACAAAATAATATGAAATTTAATATAATAACATAGGCCCTAATATATTCAAAATAGAATAGGACAGGATATAATATATATTTATATGATTTATTATATCACTATTTAAATATAACATAAGTCAAAGCTAATAAACTCCTAATTAAAGTTCAAGGACTAGTTGACAGCTTCAAGTGACACGTCCATTAATGTGTTCACTCAGGAACTGAAATATAATGGAAAACCATTTATAATTTTTTATGAAATATTACATATAATGAAAAGCAAGATATAGTATTTACGATTCATTAAAATAGACTAAAATAGGCTTAAACAATGTATAACATATTGGTATGACATAATATGAGAACCACCTTTATAGAAATACAGCATCAACTATTCCAAATAATAATTATATTGAGTCTATAAAAATATCGTCACAAGTATAACCATTCAAATATATATATTTTAAATAACAAATCTGATTGTAAAACATCCAAACTGTGCCAAGTCGATTTCAATTTATGGAAATGAAGAAGTGAATTATAAAATAGTGAACAATTAACCATCTAAATATATATTTATCATTGAACATGCAGTAAAGGTTATTAAGATTCTTTTATCAGATGATAATTAAATTTCTTTTAAATAACAATTTAATAGGAAAAAAGTTTGATAATTAATTTTAAATTAAGGTTGATAAAAACTAGTATTAATTAATATTAAACAATATTGCATAATGTAATAATATACAGTAGAACTAATAAAAAATTAATCCATTATTAAAATAAAATAATTGAAAATGTCACCTTGGATGAAAGTGGCTTATTTTTTACATACAACTCTACTGTTTCGTAGATTAAACACATTTTTATATTTAAAAATATAAATAGCTAACAATATTAGTCATAGTATTTTATATAATTTTGGTCGCAATGTATATCTGCATGTGATATGGTTATTTTATAATGCGGATGGTTTGAAAGATAATAGTTGAATTAAATAAATAATAATTATACTAATATGATAAAAGCTATCTTTATATATAATTACATTCGCTTTGGAGTCTGTTAGATATAATTTATATATTAATTATTTCTTAAATAACTCTAAAAAGTCATCCTTATAAAAATTCATATTATACGTAGAACAGCACGTGTCACGATAATTGTATCCCCTTTCGTCTTAGTCTTTTGTTAAATTTTTCATATTTGTTGTGGTTATTAAATCTCATTTATGACTTGTATTATGTTTTCTGTAATCTATTTTCTTATTTATCCAGAATACACAGCCCCACAACTAAAAAAATATAACATTTTAAAATATAATACATAATTGAAAAACTTGATCATCAGAATATCCTTTGTATTTTCATTCAAAAGAAACAAATATATTGAAATTTACTAATAATATATTTTTGCAGAATGATTTTTGCGGACAGAAGTAAATGGAAGGAACAGCCTCTGGTAACAAAATAAAACTCTTTCGTTTCAATATTTAATCTAACTTGATTGAACTAAATAGTCGATATATTCTCTTTCATATATATAAAAATTATTCCCCAAAAGTGCCTCTCCGATTTATAATGAAACAATTTACAGATTTATACAAAATAATAATACAGATATAACATAAAATGCAGCCATAACTCACTGCCTATACAATAATCACAGACTGTCCAATAATTACTATTCCAAAGTTGTCAGACCTGCCCTTTGCCACCCCGTGCCGAGAACCAGTCGGAACTTTTGTCCTTGGCTATGGCGTTGTCAATCAGTTTATCTGCCGCTGGGTCAATCTGCGATAACTGACGAAAGGCTTCATCACCAACGAAGCAAATCTCGTGATCATTCTGGCAGTAAAAAACATGACATTATACGGTAAAATTATTTAATTAAAACTTTATAATTTGTATAGGCTACTAACTATTATTGCAAAAAAGCATAATATTTCAAATGACTAATTACGACATTTAAAAATAATAACCAAACCATCTTAATACAGTTTTGACAACTATATTTTAATTAGGATACCGCATTTACATTAAAATTCAAAATACTAAAATTTATTAGTTACAAACGTTTGAAGGATATATTAAATTTCTATATACTTTAAGCGTCATATTCATTATAATCTGAGGAGTGGTATATTAATGTTGTATGCACCTGAATGGACTAAGGAAGAACAATTTTACTATTAAAAATATCAATTTATTGGAGGCTATTTGGTGCCTAACTTTCAATTAAAATATAATAAATAGTAAGGAAAGCAATTTGTTACTTTGAAATTCTCGCCCGAGTCAGTAAAACACTATTCCTATTGATATATTATATAGAACCTAGAAGAATCTAAACCAAACAAAATTAGCGGTATGTTAAATTCCCTTATCTAAAATATGGCTCACTCAGGTCTTAAAGGTAGTGTGAGAGGAATCCTAGAATTGCATTTGACATAAATGAAAGCATAATTCCGCATTTTTGTATTTAAAAAAATTATATTATAAAAAATATCGAAGGTTTTAAATATTGGTAAGTTTTTTTTGTACCAAATTTTAGTGTATTTAAAATAATGTGTTCGTAGGATTGTTCAAAAGATCGTTTAATTTACTACTTATTCAGTAGTATATATAGAAATCAGTAAAATAATCTATGGAATATTTGTTAGTGTTAATAATAAGAAACATTATTATCAACTGTGTCGACAGAAACCAATCATTTTGTTGGTGTGATGAAAAGCAGGTCTTTGTCGATCAAGGTCGAAATATCCGAGTCGTAATCTGTCACGTGTTACCGCTGGTATATTATACTATATGCCATCCCGTTAAGGATTTCAGTATATGAAACTTATATTATAATATATTTATTATGTATTTAAGTACTAGAGCGCTTTCAATCTTATTGGATCTCTGCAGTAAGACGCATGTTAGTTGTATAATTACTTGTATAAATAGCAGGATATAATCAAGGATTCCGCAACAAAATCATTTATATTTATATAATATTACTACATTATATAATAACTAGATTACTTAGCTCAGTTAAATTTTAATAGAGAAAAATCTGTGCAATAGAATTGTTTTTTATAGTGAAGTTCTGCAAATCGTAAAGAAAAACGCTGTTTTGAATAAAATATACTTTATAGTATTTTTTAATAAGTTCATAAATACGTATTCTAATTGATATATTTAGTATAATGTATGCTGCCTATTTGATCTGATTAGTAGAATACAGTAGATACACAATAACAAACATATATTAGCCCGTTTATAGCTAAATGTAGTTTTTTTTAAATATAATAATTATCACAATTAACATACTATTAATATTTTAAATATAATTTTTGATGAAATGTTGAAACAAATTTTCGTATTGATAGGAATATAACATTATACTTTATATATTTGTGGAAATTATCTACAATAGAATTTTACTCCATAAATATTTAGAAATAATTGATTAGCAGAATTTAAAAAAAAAATTTATTGATTGGATTTCACTGAATTATACGACGTTACTTCTACCGTATATATATTTCTTTAACAAATAACAATATAAAATTTTAGCTCGTATAAAGTCTACCTCGTAATTGAATATGATACAGCCTAAATATTATTGTGTTATTAATTTTCACAAATGGCTATTATTTAGTGAGGCGCTTATTCAGCCTCTCTAAGTGGAAATATAAATGTTGTGACTATAACGACGTCAGCTTTTTCACCTTTAAAGTATTATTTACGCATAACAGTGATAATTGAAGTAGGCCTATCCAGATACCCCTGTATACATTACATTCTACAATTACAGAATAAAAAAGTATTTCACAAGTGTTTTTATAGTTTTTAAAAGCAGTTATAAAATTTCAAATGGTTGAATTTATAACAATATTCGCAAACAAATAAACAATTTTTTGATATAATACTTATTAGAGGTTAAAAAGTGTGTTATTGACGAAACAGATTATTGACAAAAAACTTTATAGGTGGAAGCTAACGCGATTGACACGCAGTATAAATACGTTCTAACCTAAATCCACTGAATATTTGTTATGCCGAGTATGTAGATAAACTATTATATATATTAGATGTATACTTTTCATGTGATAAACCTGTACGTTGTTATATTGCACCGATAAAATGAGAATGTAAACCTACAGGATCAGCCAGAATGACGACCTCAACAGTGGCCTTGCCAGGGGTGTCTAAGGACACCAGCCGCGTCAATATCTTCTCGTTAGATTTGTCCATCTCTGCCTGGATTTGCGGCAGCTAACAGAGATATAAACATAGAAAAAACACAATTAGAGTATTAACAAAGGATCCTATTTCATAATAATATATGTCACTTAACCGTTGAGATATTAATAAATAAAAATGTAGCAAGAAAAATAACATTACTATTAAATATAAGACTAAACAAATTATTTTAAAATCAAATTAAAGATTCACTATAGGATGAACATTTAGATAATTACCCAATTTTGATAACTAAAATATTTTAATATGATTACACGTTTATAATAAACGCATACAATTGCTTCAGCTAAACATTTTATTGAATATTTCCCATAGTAAAGGTAACAGTCAAAATCAAACGATTAATTTAAATAGAAGGTGATTTCACGTTGTTCAGGTAATGTATAGTTTATTAAAAAAATGACAAACTATGTTTCGTAAGTATTTTTCAAGCTTCTCTGCATAATGTGACAAGGCACAGTAAGAAATCAATTGAACAAAAGATGTAAGTAGCTGCGCTACCTATCTAAACAACATACTTAACATAAGGAACCGCTAGAATTAAAAAAACGACTGAAATAGTGCATAGCTGGATGAAAGAAAGTAAAAAAGAAATTTAATTGTAAATAAAACAACACCAGATAACTTGCTAAAACTTGTATGCGATATACATGGCAAGCAGTAACAACCATTTTGTTCTATTTTAAAGTTAAATTGATTGTATAATAGTTTATTGTTTGTATGCATATATTGCGTAAATGTTTGGTAAAAAATCTATTTTTGAGTTCTACCGATTATTTATCTTAAGCAGTGCTACTAGCAACGTTTTTGAAAATAAAAGCACACAGAATAAAAAAATTCAGTAGGGGCCTTTCAAAAATATTTATATGTTTTTAAGAGTCCCCTTTTGAAGTTCTATGTACTTTTAGTAGAAATCAATAAAACCACCTTGACAAAACAAAATAATAAATAGATGTGATTATTGTCATTCAGTGTATAATTGAATATGTGAATAAAATTCCATGCCTGGGTATTTCAGTAAAAAACTCATCAGATTAGGGTTTCAATTAAAAACTTATAAGTATACATATCGTTTTTAAATAGTGTATTTAAAACATGACCAAACCAATCATATTTAGAACTAGGAGTTACATTAGAATTCAAGGCATAGTTCACCTGATAAATCCTATTTAGTATATTACTTACATTAAGGCTATAGTATGAATATTATAAATTTACAGGAAATAACATTTTTAAAAGCACAGAATAGGCGCAGCGCTGGAGAATTGTTAGGTAGCACCATTAAACTAGAAGGTTCAATGGGTAGCACAGCTTCTTACAGCTCTTTGATTGACATCTTTTGACCCATCGATTTCTTAGACTTACTCTTTTTGCGGTTAGAACCTATTTTCTTATTAAACTTTGTTAAATTATGTAGTATACAATTATATGCATAATATATGCAATATATAAATAAGACGTACGAAACTGACATATCTCGTCTTTTTATTAATAATTACATCTTGTAACTCGGTCTACTCTAAATATATTTACTTCAGGAATGACCAACAAATTAAAAGAACGACTTATAAGCCTACAAAGCTTTTAATGTTTACAATTTTCAATTACTAATGAAGTAAACGAACGTAGTATTTAAAAAAATACACATATAAGCTATAAACAATAATTGTTCTGAATTTAAATTAAATATATTTTCAATTTTATTTCTAAAAATACATTAATAAAAAATATTTAAATACAATGTATGTTCATAATTCATTATATATTTGTTGTATATAATAACAGGTGAATGATTAAAATTGTGAATGATTAAGCAAAATATAAAAAACAGAGTTAATATAATGTTGATGACAAATATTTACTTGTAATATTTACATAATATAATCCTTTTTGTTTGTATTCCATGATATACAACAAATAACGAAAACTCACTTCATTACGAGGCGCTGAAAATGCAATCCTTCCAAATGCACTAGCATGATCCACAGGAGAGGATAGCGATATCAGTTCCAATTTGCACTAGGAAATAAAATATCGATAGAGAAACAACAATTATTATAAGCTCAAAATTAAAGCAAAAATGTAATACAGTATATACCTTGTAAAGGTTGTGAATTCCTATGAACTCTATTTGACTATAAAATTATATTTTAGATCTGGCCTTCCCGATTTTGTGAATAATTAAATTTGCTATTTGAGATAATTTAAAAGTGATAACAATTAAACTTTCCAGCTATTTCAAGTAGTAAAAAATAATTTGTTTTATGTAAGTAAAAAATAATGAACAAGGACGAAATTAGATTTCAGCAGGTGCTATTAATTAAAATAATACAGCTGCAACCGAAGTTAAAATATAGTTAGTATATCTTAACTATAGTTAAATATTTATACGCTATAAATAAATATTCGATAAAATCAATACATATAATAATTATATAAACATTTATCCATTACATCTATTTACAGTAGGTACAACCATTATTTTATTTATATTCTGAGAAGTTCGAAAAGATTTAAAACCCGGTAGGCTACTTATAAATGTATTAGAAAATTATATTTGATATGTAAGGTTAGTCATTACATTTTCTGTCAGAAGCAAACATTTAAAAAAGCTGGTCTTAGCTTCGTCCTAACAAGTGACTATGAATATTTATCTACTTCCTAGGTATCTATATTAAATTATACAAATGAAATAATCCATCTAAATTAGCTAAATGGTGTAAATTAATTTATTTATTGACCGCTTTTACTGACATTTTTTATCCCAAATCACACATTTAGAAATAATAAAGAAAAAATACGCCTCTTTTCTAATATTTTTATTCCTTGGAAACAGTGAATTATTTTGTCAGATATGTAAATTTTAATCAACGTTGTGTGATTATAATATTAATTAATTAAAAACACCCAAAAGCATTTTGTTATATGTACAATAATTAAAATTTATTATGAGTTAGAAATTATTCAAAATAGTCTATATGTTATAATAATCAGAGAAAACAGTTGGGCAGAAATACTTTAAAATCACATATAATAAAACAATCAACAGGCATTATGATATACAAACATTACGATAAATTAAAAGAAATACAAAGAGGTCAGTTCATTTGCATTTCTGACGATAACCGATTACATAATATATAAATGCCACAAAAAGTTATTAAAATATATTAATACACATTGTCAACACATTCAGCATAATTAATAATGTTCGCACTAATAGAAATTATTCTTGCGACCAAAATGACACGTTTACATAATGCAGAACTGAATTCCATGACATTCAACCTAGCAAGCCTAAAAATGACATTTCCTGATATTTTCAATATAAGAAATCAATTATTATTGTATAAATCAATGTATACAAAGAACCTTTAAAGCAGCGGTGTACCAGGTGTAACCTACAATAAATGGTGCATACGCAATGATCGTGCATGCAACGTGAGTAAAAATACTGAGATACAAAGTGCACCACTAACAGGTCCGTGTTTGTATGGTTTGCTAAGAATACGTGTATTTCACAGGACAGCACAGTGTTGTGTTGAGTGGTCTCTCACTTCAGATAAATAACTCTTTCGCTATATTACTGAGAGAATGAATTAATTATTGACTGTTGAAAATAAATAGGTGTTTTTAATTTTTTCAATATATGTTTTAGTTGAATTAAGTATGTTTCAAATGTAATAATATAAAATAATAATCATCCGTACATGTATGTAAAACGTATACCAATATCACACAGTATACTTGTTTATTTACCTGGTTATCGCCAAATCCAAGTAAGACATTGTTAGCGTTTTTTTCATAAAGTTTCATGCCGAGTTTGTTTGTCCAATAATCTAAAACATTATTTATCAGCACTATTAACTTGAACAAATTATGCAAAACCTCAACATTAAGAATAAAATCCCAACATATAATGTGGGATATAATGCTAATCTAGATAAACGGTGACGAAAATAATAATTCCGATAATAAGGAAAATTCAAAAATCACGTAATTACAACTGGTCAGTTGTTATTTCAAAATATGTTCTCCGTCCGGTATATTGCGAATCTAAAGACACAATATCGAGTGTTTAGTTAATGAAACAAAAAGAATTATTTATAATCTTCAAGTGTAGGTAATCCAATACTATAACGTATATCATGTTGCACCTAGTTTTGTACCACAACAACCCACCCAGTGACCGGTCCATGTTGGAGGCTGCAAGCGCCACTCGCTGTACGGGATCTCCACTGGTTTCGCGATCATGGAGGACAAACTTGTAGCCATTGGGACAGGTCACTGTTACACTCCGGTCATCTCGGGTCACCACCGGCCACTGCTGCTTAGCAACGTTGGCCACAGCTTGTTTGGAGTATATTGTGAGGCCCTGAATAGGAGACGAATAGGAAGGGAGAAACTTTTAGCATATTTACTAATTTTGTTAATCTACTGTTACAGTAATGAATTAGCAATACATAGTTGAATAAAATATAATAATAGTGATAAACTATACACTAGTTGCTTAATCGGTTTAAAACAGTTTCTAAACCTGACTAAAATAATAAATATATAAAATATTTGTAACTTATTCCAAACATGTGATTCTTTTATACAATTCTATACAATATACAAAATATACAATAATAATATTTTAATAACACCAATAAAATAATTAATATCTTTGATGAATTGACCAATTGTAAATATTAGATATAATGTGCATTCAATACGACTTGATTATTGTTTTGTATTAGCTTACAATCGATTTACATTACCAATTTAAGTAATAAAGCAAAAATAATTGATTCGCTATACATAGCTACTTTATAAACAAAAGCAAAAGCAATTTTCCACCTCCAGCAAAAAATTCTCACAAGACCTACAAAATCCTCCGTTTTATTAAACTTGTTAGTACAAGAACTCTACAAGCTACTTATTTTAATTCATTCACTATAGCTAAACCTTTTATTTGCTCATCATATTTTTAAACATTTCTTTACATTTACATTCCATTACTATTTCAATAACACAATATGCTTAGAAACTTTTATAACATAAAATATTATCAAACAAATGCAACCAATTTGTAAATACTATTATGAGTAATTAAAAAGTAAATAATCCATACCTGAAAGTCATTACCAATTTTATAACTGTCAATTCCATAATTGTAGGTAAGTTCCACCACAAAATGGGAATCTTCTGGACCATAACCAACCATAGACTTACTCCATTTTCCATCATATGGTCTAAAATAAGGATCATAATAGGAAATATACGAAAACTCAGATATAAATATATATGTTTATAGATATTTACTTAGTACTGTAAATGCATAAACTAAATACAATAATTTGATTTCATGCATTACAAAAAACAACTTCTACTTCATTTAATTTATCACTGGTTATTTAAGATCTGTTCAAGTAGTGTTTTCTTAATTATAAAAATTATGATTTATTAAATAATTGTCAAATTATTCATTATTCCTCACCCATTACAGCTTGCCTTACAACCTTCTTCGAATTCCTCATGTCGCAATACCTAACACAAAATAATATTGATTATTAAAGAAATATATTTTCAATTATTAAAAAGTTGTTCTAACTGATATAGTCATTAAAATAGTAGATTGTTGTCATATAATTTGATATCAATTTGAAAACAATTGTAAAAAAAATTGTAAAAAAAATTTTAGAAACAATATTAGTTGATCAAATTATTATCTATTTTTTATGTTTTAATTTTTTTGAATGAGTTTACTAAAATAAGGAAAAATAAATTATTGATAGAATTATTATTATTAATAATTTATTAAACAATTTAATGTTAGTTAATAAGTGATAATAAATTAAATTAATAATTAAATATAAGATTATATCTAGGTATATAATTGATTATATACTTGCCTAATATTTACTATCTGTCTCAAAAATAATATATTAATCAACATTTATTAGTTGAATAAATAACTATTATTTGATAGGATTATATAATATGTTATTGATAAATATATAAAAACAATAAACATATGTTTTAAATCTAAATTATTATGTTAAAAAATATATTTATCAATTCATTAATGATAAAAAAAATTCACTAGAAAATAATTTTAATTAAATTATATTAAATTCAAAAGGATGAAAATTTAATTTTATTAACATTGTAAAATTATATCACTAATATTATGTGAAAATCATTAATAAATATCTACCAGGAAAATTTTTCTGTATTAATGACATCAACATTTTTATAATATATAATTAATATTCTCCATGTATTTAGCATGTGCATTAGCAGAGTAGGTCTTCATATAATAAGTTAGACACAGTGATTGACAGGTGAAGATGTTGTTGTTGTTGACTTCGGCGCAGGCCTCACGCCATTAAATGGCGAGCGTAGGCCAACACCGTTTCGGGCTCTTC
>JAUZND010000135.1:0-14375 GCA_034780555.1 Coelogynopora nodosa | reverse complement strand
AATCATGTAAATTTTTCTCTCCGTTTCAATTACTTGGTACAACTGACAAATGTGTTTATGAGACAGACGCATCATGGCTTCCACTTCCTTTTTTACACGAGGTAAATCATCCTACTCGAATATTAAATTTATTTGAAAATTCATTAAATAAAATTTAAATTACTCCCAATGCTTCCTTGTCTATTATTTTAATGGCCACTTTATCGCCTGTCAAATTATGATATCCGAGTTTTACTTTAGCAAATCCACCTTGAAAAAATTTACAAAAGTTACATTTTTTAAAAAAATTCATACCACTTCCAATCGTTTCTCGAATGCGGTAATATCCAAATAGTGGATTTGTGTTGTTATCCATTAAATTAAATTAAATTAAAAATGTAAATTAATAAAATGTTTCAAATTCGAAATTTGCGGTCACATATATTCCAATAGAAAGAAGTTTATTGACAAAAATTAATTATTTATTTATTTTAAATTATATATAATTATAATTTATAAATAAAATTTCAAAGTTGCAATTAATTTTAAATGTCTTGGTAATTAAAATTTATAAAAATTTATTATATTTAATTTAAAATATTTTTCATCATTATAATAAATCAAGATAACCTGATATAAACTCATTTTTCATAAATAAAAAGCACATTAACCTTTTACAACATGTTGAAAAAAATTGATTTTTAAAAAATTTTTTTCTATATAAGCGAAAAATGAAAAAATGATAATCATTATTGTCACTATTTTCGATAAAAAATTAATTAATTTTATAAATGAACTTTCAACATGTCTTGTTTCTTGCAGTAGTAGCCGCATTGATGGTTGTAAAGAGAGATACTCCATATTACATTGATCCATGGGACGGAAGGTAATAAAATTTAATTATAAATAAAAAAAAGTAATCAATTTTTATTTAGTTACTGGCCATAGAAAATGAAAGTTTGAATAAATAATTAAAAATTGGTTCTAGTTTTATTAAAAAATTAATTTATTATTTTTTTTACTTTTTATCAGTTGTCTAATTGTAATAAAAATTAATAACATTATTAATAATATTGTTATTATTATTATACAGCATATTGCCAAGTTTTAAAAGCTATTCAAAATATTTATACATTATTAATTATAATTTTTACGATTATCTATTTTTCCCGTGTCCGGACTTGGAATATAACGGACTAAAAATAAATGATCAATTTTTAAAAATATTTAACTAGGACTTGTAGCTGGAGGAGGACCTAATATTAGTTAATTTTAATAATTTTTAAAATAATTTTTAATAACCAATTTCAAACTGTGCTGGAATACTATCCAGATTTGATCCACCTTGAGTTGGAGGACCTAACATTTTAAATTGATAATTAATAATAATTTTAAAAATATTATTACTTGCAACTACATTATTTTAACAATTTTTACATTTTTAATGGTTTTTACAAGCAAAGGGCAGGAAAAAGAGGAAAATCGAAAGGTTGATTATTGGTATCATTTTTAAGTTGTTGAAATATTGTTTAATTTGAGTGAAGTTCAAGCTATGAACATAATTACAGTACAGTAATGAGTTTTTCATACTAATGACTATTTACACAAGTGTATAATTAATTATTTACTAATTTTTTTAATAATGTTGAAATTTTACCAAAAAATGTGATAAAAATTGAAAATGATTGAAATAATGACTTTAAATTTTCAAAATGGACAAATATTCCGTGTAATAAAGTCGAAAGGTTTAAAAGAGCTTTGTCACTTTATGATAGTTTTAAATTACAATTTGGATTACAAATAATTTACACCACGTGTTTTAAGTAAAGTTACTTTCGATATTCAACTTGTTGCCATAATACTACACCTTCACCATCAATCAACAACGTATTCTGAAAGGTATGAAGGCGGTTTTCTTTTTCGTTCGGTTGGGGTCCTTGGCTTGAACAATTACTGGCTTTTATTTGTAATCGGTTCATCCGGAACGGAGCATTCATTGTGCGAGGAGAAACCTTTTTGGACGGCCTTGTCATAATTCTTCTTGGTTCTTGCTCGATGTGACTTCATGTGTTTTGCCATTCTTTCTTCCATGAGAACTCTGTCCAAGTGCAACTTATCGACATTAAATCCCATAACTGCTTCTATTGGAGACACACCAGTCTTCTCAAATCGAAACATTCGAAAACTCATCAATATGAAAGGGATAAAGTCATCCCAGTTATAACAATTTTCGTTGAACATTATGCGTATTATTTCCCTTAAAGTTCTGTTACACCTCTTGACAAGACCGTTCTCGTGATGAACAAAGGGTTTAGAAGAGCGATGTGTAATTTCATATAACTTACACAATTCTTCCATAATGTGACTCTCAAATTGTTTTCCACAGTCGGTGTGGATAATCTCCGGAGGTCCATACTTGGAAATAACATGCTCCATTAATGCTTTTGCCACTTCATCGGAGGTAATGCGTTCTAAAGCACATGCTTCTAACCAACCAGAAAAATGATCTATCATCACCAGTACGAAGGTATTACCCTTCTCGGTCATTGGAAGAGGACCTAGCAAGTCCACCTGCCAAAGTTCGTTGAATCTGGATGAATTCACCACTTTCATCTCGTAAAACTTGGATCTATTTCTATGCTTGTTCATACAACATTTTTCGCATTTCGCAACTTGAGAAGTAATATCTCTGAACATGTTTGGCCAAAAGTATTTATTTTTCATATAGTGGTACGTTTTACTGATACCCGGGTGGCAATTCCGTTGTCACACTATCGGGAACTAAAATGGACGAATTATATTTGACCACATCGTTTTCTACCTTTAAAGTTTTCCTTATTTATTTATACGTAGTACAAAAATGTCAATCTAGTATATTATAAAACTACGATAAACTTATACATTGTCATTCTTGTATTTTAATCCTAATTAAATCTCACATCCCATTGCAGAATCATTACAATGATTGTAGTAAAATTCTTCATCTTTCATCATATCTCAATAAATCATCATTTCCCCTCTTAAAAAATTTATGATACATCTTCATCTTGGTACCAAAATTTTACGAAAATGTAAGTGCGCTTAAAAATTTCAATTTTCCGACTTTAAAACAACCATATCTCTTGACCCCCTTGATTTTTTACAATTTTAATTCCAATGTTATGACAAATTTTTAATTAAAAGGAAAAAATTTTCATTGATGAATGGTTTTTAAAATTGAAAATGTTTTCAAACATTTAAATTTTTTAATAAAACATAATATATTTTTTTCAATAAATAATTTATTTGACAAAAACAAAAACAAAAATAAATACTTTACATTATATTTTAATCTTCATCTTTGATAATATTGCTCATCTTTTGGTTATTCTTTAAAGAATTTATACTCCCTCTGGAAGACCCCACATTATCTAACAACATGTTTAATGATTTTTTATCCAAATATGGGGATGATATGATTTTCTTGACAATTTTATCCTCTATAAATGATTTTTCAAAAGAATTTCGAGACTTGTACGTGTGATTATTAATAATGCTCATTGTTGATTTCCCTTGTTCTAGATTTGATTGCATTTTTTGGAAATTTATACTTGAAGCATTTTTACTTTTTGAAACGGGAATCTTCTTTTTTAAACTAGTTGATGCGGAATTTTCATTCTGTTTAGTAGAAATATTTGTCAAAATCTTACCGCCTTCAGTTACGTTCAATTTATCCTCGTTATTCTTGTACATGTCGCTCAAATATTTTACCAAGGTGTTGTTTTGATAAATGGATCTAGTGACTGCATCATTATTATAAGACACGTGTTTTCCCTCTATTCGAGAAGGGGCAGTTTGGCGATAATTTGTATTTCTAAACACTTTGGCGGCATTGTACAATGTTCTATACTTTTTGTCGCAATTTTTCGATTTTTCTCGAAAATTTGCCTTGATTTGAGATGAAGATTGAATAGGACATTCTCCAACGACAAAAGTGTTTAAATTTTTAATTTCTCTCTTTTTTGGGGATATCGGGAAATTAACAAACATATTTTCGGATGATGTAACTGATCCACGAGGACAATATCGATCAAAGTACAAAATTTGACACGTTTTTAAGCACTTTAGAGGCATGAGGGTCATGTTTCTTTTTGATTTTTCGAAACATTCGAGAATAATGTCTATTTTAAATAATAGTTAAATTTTAAACATTAGAATTATAATTAATTTTTTAATTTACAGAGAACTTCTTTGAGAAACTTTGGTATAATTTCCTTCAGAATTTTACAATTTGTTGCAAAACAAGGATTAGAATTTGCTTCTATTAGCCAAACCTAGATTGAGATTATTTTGATTATTATTATAATATTATTATCAATAGACTTTGAAAATGTTTTCAAATAATAAAAAGTTTTTAAAAAATTAAACGAAATAAATAATATTTATCAAACTTACCTGCATCTTGTCGTCTACCATAAAATCAAAGCCATAAATATCAAACATTCCATGTCTCGTCGTCAGTTTATTCTGACATGCACGAAAGCAGTGTAACATTATTTGTTTCATTCTATTCTAATTAGTATAATTATTAATATTAATAATATTAATATAAATATAAATTACAGTCAATACAGTATAAACCCAATCTTTACATATTGAATCATCTTCCAAAGAAAGTTGGTTAACATAGTCATTCATTTTGTCCATGGACCACACAGTATCTTCCTTTAAAGATTCGTATTTCGGGTCCTTTTTTTGTATAAACTAAAAATTAATGAAATATCTTATATTACAAAAAATATATTGATGAAAACTACTTGATTCGTCAAATGTCCAATGATTAAATCACCATCTTGATTATATTCAATCATACAAAGTCTCACATACCCATGATGAAAAAATACAAGATATGGATAAGACGAAGCAATAATCATATATGCACGAATATCGAATTTACGCTTGTTTAGCAATAAAGGAGCGTTTATATATCTCTGGACGATTCTACCAATTCCCATTTTATGTGGTTTTTTAGCATTCTTTTCGTCCATTTCGAGTAAAACTTTTCTAGCATATTCTTGACTTCGAATAAGAAATATTCCTTTACCTTGATTAAGACATGTTGGTTTACATATCCAAATTTCATTTTCCTTTATTGTATTTAAGAAAAATTGGCGGTCTGTGCGTAAATCAACTCTGTATGTTTCAGGGATTATTTCAGAGCTCGTTAGACGTTTTTTAAAGGAATATTTAGAGCTAGATGAAGAGGATGACACCTCAGATTTGTATACTTTGTTGTAATTTTCATTTACACGGTCATATGATTTTAAAGTGTTGATGAGACCCAGTTTGTTTGTGAGAAGGTGGGAATTTGGTATATGGTTTACTAATTGATGACCTAAAATGTATATGATAGATAGAATTGAAAAAATAGGGAAAAAATGTTGATAAATCAAGAATAATATAAAATTTATTGAAAAAAATTAAAAGATAATCGAAAAAATTGAAAAAAATGTTGGTAAATCAAGAATAATACCAAATTTTATGAAAAAAAGAATAATATAATAATATTTTTAACCTTCTTTAAAATTATTCCATTTAATCTGATTTTTCGTCTCTACCCACCTCAAATTATAATTTAAATTGTCCCGTTCCATAATTCTCCTCCAACCTAGTTTAATCAACTCTTGAGCTATTCTAAAAATTAAAAAATTTAAAAAAAATAATAATAAAAACTAACATCATTGATCCATTGCGTCCACTAACAAAAAAAGAAGGTTCTCTATTATGATAATACGTTTTGAGATAAATCTCATTCGTATCAATACAAGGTTGCTTCGTCAATTTAACATTCTCATTGAATTCGTGAAACTTTCTCCCTACTCCTAGAGAATCTACACAATTTTTAACGTGTTTGCCAACAATAGATTCCTTCTTTTCAATACGAGATTCCACCTTTTCCCCGCTTTGTTTATCTAAAGGTACATTTGCGACATTGGCATTCTTTACAAAAACTTGACTACCCTCTACAACAGATTCTAGTATACATGAACCGCTCATTTAAATTTAAATTTAAATTAAATTAAATAAAAATAAATTTATTTAAATTAAAAAATAACAGAAATTATTCACAAAATTTCTGTGGAAAAAGTATAATAATTATTGTTAGTGTAATAATTAAATATAATGGGAATGAATGCAATTTATAGTATTATCTGAACTACTTTTTGTTGTACCTAGTCGCAGATTGTTACTCGCGACAAATAGAATAGGGTCAACATTTCGTAAAATATATAAATCATAAAAGAAAATAATTATACTTTAAATTGTGTCAATGTAGGTGTGTTTTCAATAAAAATAAATGACATTTTATACTTTTTAATTTAAATATACATATACTATATTATATATATAGATTATTATTTAAAACTGATCTCTCATAATTTCCTTGTTTGGAATTTTTGTTATTCTCAATTCATTGTAATGTTTATATTTAACAATGAATATTTATAGAAAAATAATTATTATAATCAATAAATAAATTAAATGTTTTTATTTTCATAAATTATTGACACAATTACATGGTTTGTCCATTTCTAAATTAAATAATTTTAAAAATTAATAATTAAAAAAAGGTTTAAAATTACATCAACGTATTGCTACCATTATGATTTAAATAACTTGAACCATCATTGGTAACGTGATTTTCTACAATGTTTGCATCTACAAAAAAATAATTTTAAAAAATTAAACATTTTTTTACCTGGTAAATTTCCAGTAATTCCTTTGGTAAAGTATTCCACAGTTATCGTCATTTTAAAAGGAACAGTTGGGAAATATCTTAAATTTAAAATAAAATTTTGAAAATAATTTACAAAATTTACAAATGATATTCCTTGGGGTGTCCAATGTCTTGATTTCGAGCTAAACTATCTCTACAAAAAATTATTTTTACAAATTAAAAAATTCTAATTATATTTTGTTCATTTTAAAAATTTTGTACGATGAAAAGTCTATAACACTGATGGGTTTCCGTTGATTGTTTCTAAAATTTAATCAAATTGACATTTCAAATTATATTAATGTATTAATAAATAAAAAAAATTACGCAAAAACGTTCGTTGATCGAAATGTGCAAGGAGCAACTTCAGTTCCTTCTTCTCTAATTAAATTAAAACATTAAAAAAATAAAAAACTATTAAAAAAATAAAAAAAAATAAAAAAAATTATTTTCCGAAGAAGTAATGGGTTAATTACTCATCATCATCAGTTAAGCTAAACAAAATTGTTAAATATTTTTTAAAAAATTTATTTATAAATAATTTACTATTGATAATTAGTAGTAGACGTTTCAATCTCTCCGATGAGCATTATCGGCCTTAGCTATGAAAATTTATATAAAATTTATTTAAAATAATTTACTGCGTGAGTTGCTGATATCTTTCTTCCGAAAACTCTCCTAAAAATAGCTAAAATTGTTTGTTTTTAAAAAAAAAATACGAAAAACTGATTAATTATTTTTTAAAAATGAAACAAAAACACTAAAAATTGTATAAAATTACAACAAATATCAATTTTTGTAAAGAAAATACGAAAAATATTTAAAAATCAAAATCAAAAGGTTCAAAAAAAATAAAAATATAAAAAAACTTGATAAAAACTGTATTTAAAATACATTTATGTTATAACAATTACAAAAATTGATTAATTATTTTTAAAAATGGAAAAAAACACAAAAAATAAAAAACGCTTGATAAAATACATAACAATAACAAAAATTGTATGTTTTTTTTTAAATGCGAAAAACTAATTTTAATTTATTTTTTTAAAATGGAAAAAACACAAAAAATTGCATAAAATTCCAAAAAATATTAAAAAAATACACAATAGTACAAAAAAAGACAAAAAATGGTTTCATTTGTTTAAAACAACTACAAAACATATAACAATTTTCAACAAAAATTATTAAAAATATTAAAATTCATCTACATAATGATCACAAAAAAAGGGTAAATAAACGAATTTATAAATGATTTTATATTTATAATAATTTAAAAAATAAAAATTACCTTACAATACCATCATCAACATATTCGTCCACTTCTTGGTCAATTTCTGGACTAAATTCAAACAAAATTAAATTAAAAAAATTGATTAATTGATAAAAATAAAATAAAAAATTTTATTTCAATATTTTGAAAAGAAAAAAAGAAGAATAATTACACAGCTGGGACATTATTATTATCAACATTTCTAAATCTTCTTTCTGCAGACGGTAACGGAATATATTGTGGAATTAGTGGGCTACATTAATAACAAAATTGTATTTATTAGTAAATTATTTATAATTTAATTTTACAGAGTTCTATCTGTCACTGCAGTAGAAATTGGTGCTGGGTGCCTAAAAATTATAGAAATTATAAAAATTAATAAATTTTTAAATTTTCATTTATTTTTTATTACGGCAATGAATTTCTAACACGCTCCTGAGATGTAGTACTAAATTTAAAAAAATTTAAAGTTTAAACTAATCATTCTAAAAAAATCTAACGAGATATCTTCATCCTCAACATTAGTATCAGTATTTACAATAATGGTGTTTTCTGGATCTGATAGTCTAATTATTATAATTTATAATTAGTCATAATTTTAACAATTTTTAGTAAAATTTGTAAAAATGAACAGTACACATTTTTTTCAAGCAGTTGAGTTACAAATTCAGCATAATCAATATACACCTTTCTCTTTTTTGTACAATTGCAACTGATATTATGAAAATTATTATGAAAAAATTTTATTACTAATAATTCATGTTGGCATCAAATACATTGTCCAAGTCGGAACATCTGTGAAATCTAAATTTTTTGTGAAAAAAATATGAAAAAAATTTTTTATAGAAATTACGGTCTAACGATATTACAAACTAGGGAAAATTGCTTTTTCAGTTGTCTAAATGAAAATGTAAATAGAATATAAAATTAATTGCTCTAATTCGACAGTCGTTTTTTCTTCTACATTATCTTGTTCACAAAAACAACTAAATGATTATGATTATAATTTAAAAAATAACATTTGTCCAATACGTTTTTTCATCAATTTCTACGTCAATCATTTTATTTTATTATAATTTGAAATAATTGAAAAATTGAAAATAAAAATACGAGAAAATCATCAGAATCTGGTTTTATTGAATGTTGAATCTATTTTGAAAAACATTTTATATAAAAAATTTTAAAATGTTTTTAAAAATTGAAAAAATAAACTATAATTTGTTTTAATTATATCTCTATGGTAATTTTGTTGAAATTAATTTTTTTAGAAAGTTTATTACAAAAATTTAAAAAAAGATTATTGTTCATTTATTAATATGGACTTAAAAAACACTAAAGAAGATTTGGACATTATTGCAGCATTAGACGAAGATGATGAATTTGAAGAGTTTGAAATTGATAATTTTTCACAAACAATGAACACACAGTCTGATTACGATGTTTGGGCAAGTCAAGCTGAATGGACAAATGACAATGACGACAATTTTATGACAAACTTGAGAGCTGAAATTGTTAAAGTGACTAAAGCTCATAATGAGGATAAAAATAAAAATATTTGAGACTATTGAGAGTATTTGTATTTTTATAAATAAATTTTTTTTAAAAATAATAAGAATTGATCTAAAAGTGGATAAATATATGAAAAATGTGAAAATGTCTTGAATAAAAGGATGTGAATATATCTAAAACTGGAAAATTTATGAAAAATGTTAAATATTTACTAATAAGTAACTAAATTTTAACTAATAAATTATGCTTACCCTTCCAAATCCCTGTATTGACAACCATTTATAAATGGATAATACGGTGTTATTTCTTGAATTTATTTTATTAAGAGATGCTTAGGTATTCAAAACAATATTGAAAAAATTTTAAGAATTTTATTTTTTATATTATTTTTTATTTTTAATTATGACAAACAAAAATCAAGAAGAAATGAGGTAATATAATAGATATTATTTTGAATCAATTTTACATTGAAAAATCATTCATATAAATTAAATTAATACTAGTGACGACGAGTCATTCTTCAATGTTCGACCTGCAGATGTAGTAAAAGCTACAATTTCTTCCAAACCTGAAATTTTAAAATATAAATGTACACAAAAAAGTTTTAAGTTTGTAAAACCGACAATTGACTCAAAAATTAAAACTTTAAAATACAGTGGAAATAATAAAGAAAAAGGTTTAAAATCGCACGTTTTTGTACACGAAAGTGAGATTTCATCGGAAGCTAGTTTTAGTGAAATATTACCAACAGTAAAAAGCCAAGTATTTGAGAAGCAAGAGACAAAAATCAATAACGTTCAAAATTTATCAGTGGATATTGAAAATTGGATGATTAATTCGCATTCTATGGACGATAAACTTTTAGATAATGAATCTAAATCGAAGATTAGTATCAATAATTTAGCTACAATTAATTATTCTACTGAAGAGGATGATTTTTTAAAAAAAAACGAAGATGAGGTGAAAAGGAATACAGATGAGATTAAAAATCAGTTGTTGTCTACTTTGAATGATTTTAAAAGTAATGATTTTACAGCTTCTAAAAATACTGCTAGTTCATATACTAGGTGGAGTAAGTATTTATTTAATTTAACATTAATTATTCAAGAAATGTACACATTTTATCAAGAAATTTTCATATTTTTCATAAATTTATCCAGTTTTAAATCAATTCTCATCATTTTATTCAAGAAATTTTCACAATTTATTTTAGTCTAAACTTTAATACTTTTAATAAAATTGAAATTTTTCTAAATATCCAATTTAGTCGATGATTTTGAAAATGCTTTCGATGGAAAAATTTCCGAAAACGAATCAACTCTATGCCCTCACTCCATATCTTCAAAACTATCCAATTTAACAGTTGAAAAACAAACAATAAAATCCGACTCTTTACCAGATTACAATTTTATAAACTCTAATATAAAATTACAAAAATCCCCCTCAAAAAAAAAATTAAAAAAATTAAAATCTGCTACAGAATCATCAGAAATGTCAAATTCTCAAATGAATCAAATTGTTATATGTAACGATAAATCTCATGAAATGTTGGATATCTACAAGAGAAAATTAGAAATGTCTTCAAGAACAATATCAGAATTGCAAAAAGCTTTAGTAATATTAAATTATTAATAATTATTAATTATATTTAAAAAATAAAAAATATAATTAGACTTTCCAAGAAGAATTGACGTCTAAAAGAACAAATTCTATATACAAGAGCTTGCAAACTCAATTAAATGCTCAAAAACAAAATAGTGAAAGTGAAATAAAAAACAGACTCGCCTTTATCGATCAAGTTAAAAATATAACGAATAAAATAATTAAAAATTTAGTTAATTGACGAGAAAAACGATCTAACTTCAAAATATGAAAAAGTTCAATCACAACTTGGTGAAACTACTAAAAAATGTGAAAAGAAAATTTCTGCATTGCAAAAAAAGTAATAAAAATGAAAGAGATTATAAAATTGTTTATAGACAAATAATCGAACTTAAAAGACTGAAAGAATTTAATGTTGTTAATTTAAAACTTCAAAAAGAAAAGTGGTTTAAATTTAACGAAGCTAAAATTAAAGAAAATACCATTAAAGGCATGGAGCCTCAAATTAACGGGCTTTTAAACAAACACAAAAGACAAGTGACTGAAATGAAAGCTCAGCATTCTTCATTGCTAATTTCATGTGATGAAAGAGCTTATGAAAAATATGTGAAGCAAATGGAAGATTTAAGAGAGCAGTTACAAAAGGAAAAGGAAGCTGCATGTGAGCACGAACGAAATTTGGCTCAAAAAAGGCAAATTTATTATTTTACAAAAAAAATAAATTTTATAATAAATTTTAGTTATGAAGAATATACTGCTAGAATCGATAAAATATCTGACGAAAAAATTAATCTTGTCAAAAACGAACAATTGCAAAACATTTCAAATTTGAAAATGCAACTAGACCTTTTAAAGGAAGAAAAAAACAAGCTAGAGGTTGATTATAATGATAAAATGACAATTAAATTATCGGAAATGACGACTAAATATGAAAATAAAATGGTGGAATTTAAATCAAAGCAAGAAATGACTTTTGAAAAGTTGAAAATTGATTTTAAAAATGACATTCACAAACAGTATTCGCAAAAGGAAAGACAAATGTATGATAATTATAAAAAACAATTGAATGATGAAGTTCAATTGGTTGTTGATCGGTTGGAAGAAGAATGTGAAATTTCTAGAAAAACGACTTTGAAAAATACTGAAAGTAGGATTGAGAGGGTTGAAGAAATGTATCGGAATAATTTGGAGGGGATTGAAAAAAATGAAAAGAAATTGCAGGATCAAAATTTACAATTTAAAGTTTTTTATTTATAAATTTATAAAAACTATTTTTCAGACAAAAAATCTTGAGTTGGAATCACAATTGGAGAGAAGTAGGTTGCAATTGAGACAAAAGGTAATTATAAATTTAATTTATTTTTAAACAAAATTAGCATGAAGATTTCGACGAACAAGAAAAATTGCTCAATAAACTCCAAAGTGAAAAAACAAACTTGTCGGACGTTGTTCGACAAGAATGGGCAGATAGGTTAATTTCAAATGAACACGAGATTGAAATTTTAAAATCTTGTAAATGTGAATTAATTTCTCGAAACGAGCAAGTGAAAAAACAAAAGTATGATGAAATTGAAACTTTAAAAAAGAACCAAAAGGATGAAATGAATGAAATTCATGAAAAGGTTAAAGTTGCTCTGATTGAAAAGAGGGAAATTATCAATAAATTGAAACAAGAGTATAATGCGGCTGTTAAGAGAGCCGATTATTTAGAATCGTATGCTTATAAATCAAATAAATAAATTTCATTTTAAATTTTAACATTATTATTTTTTAGTTGTATTAATTTAAAATTAACGAAATGAATATATAAATAATCAGTAGTTTTTTAAAATTGAAAATGTTTTCAAAGAAAGAAAGTTTTTAAAGAATTAACGTAATTACAATGGTTGTATAAATTTTTAAAGTATCTTCTAATCCTTATTCAAGTCAAACTTGAATACTTACTGACCCGATCAATCTTAACTTAACATTGTTATACATTTTTATATAATTGAATTATATATTAGATATTAATTAGATATTAATGTATAAAATACAAAATAAAAATACTGTCATTTGACTAATAAATTTCTCCAGAATGTTTAAGAAATTACTTCTTTTTCAGTTTCTTATTTTTACAGTTTTGACAGGTACTTTAAAATAAAATTAAAAAAATAATTTAAAAAAAATAATTAAAGAGTATGATACATCACATACTGAGACTGAAGCTATTGATAGAGAAATACGTCAACTACTAAGCAGACGTTCAGATATGGGTATAATAAAAATTATGTTAACAAATCTTTTTTTGTAATGATTTTTATTTAGATTATCAAAGAAGAAAACGTGAATTTGATGTTTCGACCCCTAAAATTGAAAGTTTTATTGTAAACGATGCTCCTCCGTTTAAAATACGTACAATTATTGAAGGTTATAAATTATAATTATAAAATATTGATAATATATTTTATTTCATTTAAATTTACTTAATAAAAAATGTAAATTTATTTTTAAATCAGACGAGTGTCAGGATATTGCAGATGATTGCGAATTGCGGAAAGAAACAGAGTCTTGTCCAGTGTTAGTAGGTCGTAGAAAAACTGGTTTGCAGATAGACTGTCCTAAAACGTGCGGGTTCTGTTTTTGTAATTGGTTTAAATTTCAATTGTTTTTTATTAATTAATTTTATTATGTTATAAATTAAATTTATTTTTTTAGCATCTGGAAATCAATGTACTGAAATCAGTACTACAAAGTTGAGATTATATACTGGATATCATACAGCGAACTGTAGTGCTTTTAAGCATAGTTGTAATTCACAGGCTGTAAAGCACATTTGTTGTATAACATGCTCAACTCAAGATTAAAAGATATAATAATAATAATAATAATAATACATTTACTAATAATAAATAATAAAAATAAAACATTTAAATTTTCCCACTTTAATTGGTTAATTCGTCGTCATTTTGCCACTTTTCGTCTCAATTTGAAAAACAATCTAGTATATTTGCTTGTGAGTATGACAAATACTATCTAAATTAAATTAAAAACAAATATGGTCGTCATACATGGGAAAATTTAGAAATGGGCATGTTGGCAAACTTTAAAATTTAAAATTAAAATTGATCAATATTTATTTATTTAAATATTTATTATTAGAATAATTATTAAACATTATTTATTCAACAACCTATAAGATTCTGCAATTCAATATATATATTATAATGTACATGTGTCATAACATGACACATGATTGAACCAATCTACAATTAACCA
>JAUZND010000134.1:0-14375 GCA_034780555.1 Coelogynopora nodosa | reverse complement strand
TTGGATTCATAAAAATTGTTCTTTATTGATTTGAATATAGTTGTAGATAATTGTAAAATAAGTATTAATAGCAGCAAGGTAGTAGTAGTAAATAATAAATTGGTAATGTAGGGAAGAGCTCTTAGCAGACTTAATTTAAGCTGCGAAAGCCTGTCTATGTATACTTTTTCAATTAAAAAAAATTCAGCTGCAGAAGCTTGTATATACAATATATATGACCATAACGCATCATATTGGGGAAAATAAAAAAATTATCGATTACTAACATTGATATATATTTGATCTAATTATAAGTAGGAAATCGAACTCACTGACCTTGAATTAGTCGGAAACGAACTCAATTTTGTCCAAATCGGTCAATAGAAAGTCATAGAAGCCAAAAAATAAATACTTGATTCTGATTGGTTGATCAACTTATTAGTAGACAAATCAAACTCACTGACCTGGAATTAGTCGGAAACTAACTTAATTTTGTCCAAATCGGTCAATAGGAAGCCATATTAGCAAAAAAAAACGAATACTCGGTTCTGATTGGCTGAAAATGTCCAAATATCATATTCAAAAAAATAATTAAATTGATTTTAAAAAAAATTGTGGGGTAAAAAATCTATTTTTAGCCATGACTCATAAATCTATTTATAAGTGTGGTCGAATCCACTCTACCTATACTACTATTATTCATTTTCATACTTTAACATAGGTGCTTTATTACTTACTTTTCATATATGTAACATTTTTATGTAATTGTCCCAGATTTGGTTTTCAAATAGTATTCTGTGTATACTGCATTTTATATGTATTTTACTCGTACAGGGGGGTGGGGGTGGTCGAAAATGCTGAAATAGGGCGTACGTACTTTGTGCATAGCCCCTATAGACTAGACCGATCATTACCCAGTTTTCTGAATGTTTAAATTAAAATAAATGAGTAAGTAGTTAATATTTCAAAAAAATTAAATAAGAAAGTGTCATAATGTTTATTATTCTTTGTCAGATTCTTGATAACATATTTTTTAACTTTCGGTATTAGCTGTAACAGAAGAGGCATTTGAATGAAATATGTTTTTGTATGTACAAATACCAGATGCGAATTTCTGTGTACACTTAGCACATTAGTAACATCGAACCGTGGCATTCTTAATTAGCATGTTAACACACTAACCGCTTGACTGTCCAGAATATATATTGAGTCATAAAAAAGAGACGAATGGTGTCTAAATTAAGCACTACTTAATCAATTCTATATTAAGATAATGTATTAAATTTTATCAGTGGTTTCTGAGATGCTTATTTATTTTATTTTATTTATATATACATCATACAGGACCATTTCTGGCATTGTCGTATGGCAAACACAATATACTGAACAAAGAAATATGTTGAAATTACAAAGATGCAAGGTGTGTTACAAAAGAAACGAGTTTTTAAATTGGTCCACAGTGTCTGACGAGATAGTCGCGTCCGTGCTTGGAATGGTACTAATAAATAATTATATTCAATTAAATCACGATCTAAATAAACTACTCTATGTGAAATTAATTACAAATGTATAAAAATTAATACAAACAAAATTAGTATATATTCCGCTATATATATAATTATTTTATTGGTTTATATTTTCATTTTAGCTTTTAATTTACAGGGTTGCCACACTGTCGGGAATTCGGGAATATGCTTGAATTTGAGCACTTTAGATTCATTTATATAATATATTTTATTATATTTTTATTATATTTTATTATATTTTATTATATATAATCAAATTATATGCTTGAATTTTAGCATTTATATGGGAAAATCGGGAATATGCTTGAATTTTAGTAATTTAACAAAATTATTAATTTTGTTTAATATTTACTATTATACCATTCCTATTGTTGCGATTACATTAGTTATATTATAACTTTAGTTTTGTTTTATTCAGATTAATAGGTCGTTCTATTGCAGCTTGTTGTGTTCAACATATTGGAGATGAGATAGATTACGTCATTAAGCTAGTGGGCGACAATAAAGCCCCGCTATACTATGTATACTTGTTGGAAAATGTCTTGAGGAAAGGGAGAAGTGAAAGAGGGAAGCCGTCTTCTCTGTCTCTACCTGCACACCCCGATGCAGATTAATATGCTGATCTATAGCCTCGCTATACTATGTGAACTTGTTGGATAATGCCCTGAGGAAAAGAGGACAATGCGTGGATCTAATATACTTTTTGGACGTTTTGTGAAGTGTGGCTCACGTCTGCAGCGTTGATAATAATTTTAGACATCTTGCTGACTCGGCAGTAAAGATGATAAATTGTATACTTGTGAATTCCCTTCAGCAGTCCGTATCGATTGACAATAATGACGGGTATTATTGGTTTTGTCCGTACCAGTCTTGACAATTTGACCAAGCTTGAAAGCGACATCACCAACATCTCGTGTGACATCAGCAGTGTTAATGAAAAGTTTCGCCATGAAATAAAGATAAAATAATATAGCGACTTGGCAAGTGTAGATGATAGCGCGGGAATACGACCGTTCACGGCAAGAATTGGAAGAGGAATACATTTTTCCTGCAATAGCTTAACTATTAAGACTATTTCTGAAAATAAAAAAAAATTGGGGGGTCATGACTATTTATAGACATGAGTCATAAATCTATGTATAAGAAATCTGAAATCCACCATTCCCATACCACTCATGTCCGTTCTAAAGAACAACAATGAAAACATGTTCAACAATTGTTCATTCCCTAACTGTACGATTTATATTTTTAAATGATTAGCGGTTTTGTTTCAAATGTGTTAAGACTAAATTGAACGCAGATACAACATGGTTTTGTCACATTAGATGCCAAACGAAACACATCTGCCTCTCCTCGTGAATTACTTAAGTTTGAATCAAGTTGCAAAACTTTCATCATAGCAGTGGTCAATAAATTCAATGAGAAAAATCCCCTACGCTTCTCTATTGTTCGCAATATGAGCTGTCTTGACCCATCTGTTATAATCTCTAAATCATCGCCACATTAAGAACAACAATTTCGTCATTTGGTCGACGCATTGATCTCCAATAGGCATCTTCCAGTGGAAATGGGTAATACCATTGTGCGACAATTTATTTCTTTTTCTCAGGATCCTCTCTGTCAAGAAGTTCTGCAAGCTGCAGCTATGCGTCCGGATTTGGAGAAGAAGATAGATGAATTGTTTTACTTGCTTTTGTCATCAAACAGTAATTATAAGGATATGTGGGGAATCATATCAAAACTGCTACTCCTCAGTCACGGACAGGCGAGTGTGGAAAGGAGCTTTTCTATTAATAAATGTATATCTACTTATAACTTACTTCCCGAAAACCTTCATGCTCGACGTGTTGTGAAGAACCATCTTTTTGCAGTTGGGAATGTAAAAAAACTCCGACATTTCAAATCCAGCTTTGGCTGAGATCGAAGCTGCAAGCAGGCGATATAGAGATGACGTGGAACTATAAAGAGGAAAGCTGAAGAAAGTGTGATGAAAAGGAAGCGGGAAGATGAGGAGCTTGGGCAAATGAGAAAGCGTCAAAAGTCTATGTCCACTGACATAAACATCTTGACAATAAAGCTTTTTGTTTATCAGAAGAGGCAGCAACAACCAACAATACTGTGCTCTTTAAAGAGGCACATGCTCTCACATCCAGATCAAGAGTATTGAAAGCTGATCTCGTCAAACTGACATCATCGATTGAAAGCCTGCAGAAGCAATGAATGAGTTTCTTTAGGTGTATAATTTTATTTTGTTTCACAAGATATATTTGTATATTATTTAATTTATAAATCATCAGCTAGAAAAATATTATGTATATTTCTATTAATTTTAGGCCTTCTTGATATTATTGACCTGAGTATTCTATTTTATACTTTATTTCACTCTTTTAATTTATACATTTATCTTTTAATCCTACATGATTTTAATAAAAAAAGACAAAGATGAAATAAATAATATAAAATTTATGATAATAATATAAAATAAACAATATAATATTTTTTTTGACTTTAAAGTCTTTGTCAGTTAAATGCTGAAATAGATAGAATTTTTTTTAGCAACCTTGGTTTTTCCAGTCAGGAATTTTGAAATAAAGTTGGGAATTTTGTAGTGGAAAAAATGTGGCAAGCCTGGAGCAAGATTATAAGTGGATGACACAGTGGAAGACATGGTGCAAACTGGTCTCTGGTACTCAGGCATCCAACTTCCTTAGATTAGCCCCCCTTGGCTTTTAAGTGATTGCATTAGTGTTTACTTGATCACAAGATTGAGCCCAGTACTGGCTGCTGCAATGGATTATATAAAACCAACTTCAGATAATTCAGATGGCTGGTAGCCATGAATATTGGTAGCAATCTGAGAAGGCACTGAGATTAATCTTCCAAGTCTCCATTTGATCAGCTGCAACAAGTGCCCTAGCAATACCTAGCATGTGCTGATAGTTTACCCACAGTTTGCTGGTTTTGGATATCCTAGCCAGTTCATCCTTTTTCAGAATTAGAGTGTTGTGAATCTTAAAAATGTAATCTGATTCCAACAATCAATCCAAGTCACATTTACCAGTCTCCATCAGCCTGTACAGTCTCTCAATTTCCTCCACTTGGTTCTCAAAACCAGGGTCATCCTCCACTTGTTGCTCTGCCTCCTTGTTAAGTGGAAATGACAACACATTTGGTTAGAATTGCATATTTGTATCCAGAATTTGGGCACTTGCTCACACATCTAGCCACATTGTCTCTGCCACCATATGCATATGGATGATGGATAACCGGTATAATGTAGGTTGGTTCTATGGGAAACAAGTTACCAAAAGTATTGGAGTCTACTTTGTCAGTGGAAAATTAGGACAATGACCATAATCCTCTCTTCTGATGATAAATGATTGTGTTTACATGTTCTCAACTGTTCTAATCAGGTTAATAAACACATTCTGTTCATTACAACATTATTCAGATTGTGTTTTTATCTCTGCTCTACTCATGCCAATAAACATTCTGTTTATGACAACATTATTGAAATTATGTTTACATCTCTACTCAACTGTTATTCCTGCTTTACTCAGGTTAATAGACAAATTATGTTGACTGACACTCCAAATTTGGTTTATATATCAAATGTATACTACTTAAAAGTAGTATTAAGTAGTGTTGCACCTATTGTTTTTCAGTATTAAGTGTCAATTTATTAATTATGACACATTATTGTCTATTTTTATTTGCAATTTGCTTATTTTTATAATTTTGTTTTGGTTATTTATATATCACTGAAATTAGGAATTTTTTTATTTAAAAACTGGTCTTAAGTACACACTAGGGCCCAATGATTTGAGCTGCCACTCAAAATTTTCATCAAAAGTCAGATTTGTACTACTTGAAACAGGCATGATTTTGTTCTGTATTTTTTGAGTTCAAATGGATCATTTTTCAGAATCATTCAAAATTACAATAAAAATTCAATGCTAAGAGGGTGAGGGTTATCAATAATTGTTGCCTCCCAGCCCTCTAGAGTATTTTTAAAATTTATTTCCTATGTGCAAAGTCTATGACAGACAAAGGAGTTGCAAGAAAGACAAAAACTAAAGGAGTACCTTTTCTATCATCAAAAACATTCTTGTTGGTTTTGCACTTCCACGAGGCTATCTTACCACTTCTTAAACAATATGTCATCATGTTTCAAACATCAGATCCTATAGTGCATTTTCTTTATGATCAGCAATCAAAGCTCCTTCAACAATTTATGGTGTGTTTTGTGAAACCAGAGTTAATTCCAAAAACAAGCAAAGATCTTGGGCATTAGATTTTTTCTCTGTCAGCATCTTTGGTTCATTGGAAACAAGACTTGCCAAATATTAGATCAACCAGGGTTTCTACGGTCATAGAAAACCCGGAAAATTCATTAAATTTGGTTTTCCAGGCCTGGAAAAGTCATGGAATTTGTTAGAAAACAACAAAGTCATGTAATTTTTGCACTGGTAGGACAATTTTTTTGTATATTTATAAATAATATGTCAAAAAAAATTCCCTGTAGGGTGGATTTGGAATTTTTTGGCTGGTAGCACTCTTTTTTTGTAACATAGTGTAAGTTTTTTTCTTCTTAAAAATGTTAGATAAACTATTGCATGTTAAAAAAATATGTTCTACCAGTCATGGAATTTTGTTGGGGAAAAACTGCGGAAACCCTGATAAACTTAATATCACATCAAAAACTGCCTTCATGGCCAATGTTGCTACTGCCTTCAAAGAATGCTGTATTTACCTACAAGAAAGATGCTTGTCAATAATGAGACATTGCAAATTCTGTCTGTTCTCGATCCTGCTGCATGTTGTCACACCACATCAATGTCATTGATGCTGCAAATTCCATCAATTATCCCTACTGTTATTTCTGATACAGATCGAAATATGTTTGAAATGGAGGTTCGAAATTTTTATTTAAATGTTTCATGGCAATGTCTGCATCTAAATGAAAATCAGCAGATTGATGAATGGTGGAACAGTTCAATGAACAGTGAATATCCTACTTTATGTAACGCTGCTTTGGCATTGCTTACATGTTTCCATGGACCTGAAGTTGAAAGTATGTTCAGTATTATGGGAGATATCTTAGATTCCCAGTTCCAGTCTCAGTGCTATTCAGACAATAAAGTATGGTCTCAAGGCCAAGTCAAAATCATCAGTCAACTATTTTAAATGTTCAGACATTGCCTATGATAAAGTGATTATATTATATACTGATGGTTTTGGTTTAAATGAATTTTAAATATTAACGTTGAAATGGGTTGACATTTCACCCCTCAATGTAATTTACCTTTAAATTACATTGTATTTCGATCAGTCTGAAACATAAGATACTCATAATGCACACCATTATGGTGACAAAATAAAAGGTCAAAAAAAATTCGTTGCTATACAGCTTAGCTCTGCAGATAGTGTTGTGGGTAGCTATATTTACATATTTTTTAAATAGCACCAAAATCCTGCCTGTTGAAAGTGGTCTTAAGTAGTACTGATTTGTGTTTGATGGTCAATCCTTTATAATGTGCTGAAAACTTTGCTGCCACTAAACAAATTGATTAAAACATTTTTTGTGGCCTTTTTATCCCCTCCCCTCAGGAGTTATTAGCCCTGGCCTTGCAACTATATGATAAAACAATTGTTGTCTCATAACATATACTATATTTCCCCAATGGTTGTAATAATTATAGTAAATATCATCTGTAATAACCAATGCTGATTCTACTTTGTTCAATCTAATCTAATTCCACTCTATTCTCTGACTATCTTGGATTCCACTGTAATTTGGATATACTTTTTTTTATCTATATTATTTTTATGCATTTTATTAAAATATTATCACAATATAAAACCATTACATTACACCCCCTTACCTTTAGTCACAATAAACATATTAAAAAAAATCTATTTTTCTTCTCTAAATTGTTTTAAGATGGTACTTATACTATTTTTTCAATTGTAAATGTGAGGGTACATATGCATATTATATAGGTATAAATGAAATGAATAAAATTCGTATTATAACTACTGTTTTGTTTTATTTAAATTAATAGGCCATTCTATTGCAGCTTGCTGTAATTATTTCAAAGTCATTAAAAGGCAGGTTTTTAGGTAGAAAAGCACATTTCTATTGTCACACTGAGTATCATGTATGAACAATATCAATTACAAGCATCTAATATATATGTGGGATTATAGGGTACAATATGAAATATAAACGCTTTTTTCATGGGAAACAATATTTCGATAATAAATTCAACCATTCACTGCAATATGACAATTCGTGTGGGATCCTGTCGCCCTTGCAAAGCTTGCATTTTTCAAAGATCTCTGTGCTGATGTACAACCCATCCTCACAAAATATCAGACTGACCAACTGAGCTACCCTTCTGGCAAAATACATGTCTGTCATGATGAAGACACTTATGCATGAGGTCATTCTACCAGAGAAAATGGAGAATGTCAAGGAACACAAATTAGCAGGTATCAAATTGTTATTTTCCTCTAACCAAAGAATGCAGCTATGCAACATGGTTTCGTCATGTTGGTTAGGTTCCAAATTAAACACAACTGCCAGGCCTTATCAATTGCTACAGTTTGAATCAAGTTGCAAAACTTTCATAACATCAGTGGTCAATAAGTTTAAAGAGAAGAATCTAATATGCTTTTAGATTGTTCACAATTTATGCTGCCTTGAGCCATCTGTCATCACATCCAAATAATCATCACATTAGGAACAGCAATTTCATCATTTAATTGACTCATTGATCTCCAATCAGCATATCCCAGTGTAAATTGGTGATTCCATTGTATGACAATTCATTTCCTTTTCTCTGGATTAAGAAAAAAGATAGATGTTCTGTACCATTTTCTTTTAGCTTCTAACAGTTATGCTGATATGTGGGCAGTGATTTCTAAACTGCTAGAAGATTCTCTATCAAAAAGTGGGTATCCACTTACACCTTACTGCCAGAAAACGTTCATGCTTGACATGTTGTTAAAGATAATTTCTTCGTGGTTGGTGGTGTAATAACACTAACATTTTCAAACAAACATTGACTGAAATCGAAGCTGCCAGCAGAAGTGGAAAACTACATGCTGTACTCTTCAAAGAAGCACATGCTTACATGCCCAGATTAAGAGCATTGAGAGCCAATCTCGTCAAACTGATATCATCAATTGAAAGTCTGCAGAAGAAGTGAGCTGGTTTTGATGATTAGTTATATTAATGTTAGAGGTGCTTTAGATTTATTGTTATATATTGTTTCAAAACAACAACATTCAATTTATTTCACAAGACAGATTTGTATATTATTTGTAAATTGTGTTTCACAGAACTTTTCAGCTTGTATAAATAATATGTATATTTATTTTATAAGGTAATATTGTATACCTGAGAATTATGTTTTATATTTCAACCTTGTAATTTCTACTTTAATTAGTAAACCATTCAGTGTCACCACATGGCGTTCGAACTTTTGCAGTTTGCTTATGGTAAAGCTCCTTTAGAAGGATCACTATGTGTTTTGGTGCTCCCATTTTTTGCATGCTATTCCAGAGTTTCGAATGATATGCACAGTTGAATGCTTTGCTGTAATTGATGATGCAAAAATAAACCTGTTGATAGTTGTTTGCACTTTCTAATATGCAATGTTAATCAACAATGATGTCTCTAGTTAATCATCTTATTCTAAATCGAGCTTTATTTGGTGGTAACTGTTTTGTTGTTGTATTAATTTAAGCAAAACTTTGCTTGCATGTGATATTAATGTAATTGTTCTCAAGTTGACATATTCTTTCAAATCTCCTTTCTTGGGTAAGGGAATGTACACTGATTGTTTCCAGTCTTGTGGCCAAGTTAACTGATCCCAGATCTTGTTGCATAGCTTTGTAAGTATTTTTATCCCATTGCTGTAACATTATTTTAAGAGTTCAGCTGGAATTTTGTCATCACCAGGTGATTGTGAATTAATAATGTTGACTCCATTATACCATTCTCTTATGTATATATGTGTCTTCTATTTGGTCTTCCTTTTTTACAGATAGGAATTTTCATTTAATCTTTTGATAATTCCCTCTTTCTTAGTTTGACTTGTATTGTCTGTTTGTTTGATGACGCATCGATTTGGTGTGAACTTTCCATTGATCTTTTTTACTTTCTTAAAAAAGTTCACATGTTCTACCTGCTTTATTTTTATCTTAGAGCATTTTACACAATTATTCTTTATCACTCATAGTTTCAGTTCTTAAAATTTGATATCAGCAATACTATTTAATCACACCTCCCAATTTTTTTTATTGAAAATGATAGGTTAGTTGATATTTATAGTGACTATTTTTTAATATTATAAATAAGTATGTGGGCAATATATCTCAAATGAAGGAACTTTTTGTGATTTGTGACATAATTTATCAAATTTTATACATCACTATCTCTCTCTCCATATATAATTAATCATATTAAAATGTATATACCCTTTTTTCTAAGGAAAATCCATTCCATTTACTTCTTTACAGAAGCATGTTAAAATGTTACAAATATATGTAAAATTATTATTTTTAATGAAGCTGTCTTAATGCATGAGGGAATTTATGAAATTTTAAAATTTAAAGAAATGTCAGGGAATTTAATTTTTTACCCAATAATTATTAAAATGTCAGACAATTTTGACAACTAAAGGGGAAAAATGTTGTCTCACTATTGTAGCCTCTATTATTTGAACAAAATTGTTTTAAAACTATTTGTATATGTTTTGTATTTAGACTGTATCAAAAAATAGTCCGTTTAGTAAAAACGTATATTTACAAAATGATGACAACTATTAAATAATCAACAGTCCTCTCCTGAAAAATCGAGCCGTTGTCTGTAATTTTATGTTAAATTTACGTGGACCCCCTGTTAATCATATGTATTAACTATTTATTTTATAATAATATTAATTTTTTGGTAATACTTTTTTTTAAATACTGTTATATAGAAAAGTATATTCTCTTACGTATATTGTATATACTACCTTAATCTTTAGTAATATAAGTCTCATATCTGGAAGGTGTCATATTTTAAGCCAGTTGTGGGTTATGATCCCCTGCTTGCTTATTACAATAAACAACATTTTATTTATAATATCAAAATTTACCCTCAGTAAAAGAATGCTTCATTGTTTGTATGCCATAACATTAATAATCTATTTAATTTTTGTATTGTAGAATAATTCATTATGCCTGTTATACGAAGACTACAACGGACATCAAAAAGCAATGCCAATCCAAAAATCATATCTTTTCCAACGACTACTGTTCACATCTCACAAGACTCGATTCCACCACAAAGATCTCCTTTACAAAAGAAAACGTTAAGATCTTCTACAAATCTTAGTAAACAAGCTCTGAATGAAATCCAAAATAACTCAACTTCTTCAAGTATTTTGTCACCACGCAGATCGGCTCGTCAACCTAAACAAGTAAATGGTATGTCTTATTATATTTTTTGCCATGTTATATCAAGCATTCCCTGTATTGTAACATAATTTGTATTATGTGCTAAAACGACTTACATTTTTTCGAACAGTTTCTAAGGATAGTGAAATACACGAATCAGAAACCGAATATAGGGATAAACCAGTCACACCTGATGAAAACTTCTCATCACCTCGTCCAACATCAAGAAGAATTGACAGTTTGCGATCTCCGGGTAACTTCTACACAACACAATATAACCATAATATACTTATTGCCTAATGTTTGTAATATGCAAACTGTTTTATTAGAAGTAAAAGAATTTTACTTAAAAAAATTATTTAATAATTTTATAGCTCTTCAACGACGGAAATTTACTGAATTACAACCAAACAATGAAGGCGACAATATAACAGATGAAGTAGTATCACCATCCCAACGAATTCTGAGGCGAGCACCCATAATTCAATCTCCAGGTATATGTGAATGAATTGTTTTGGAACATTTTATTTCAAGTCAAATGATCTAATAATTATTTAAATTAATGAAAACTTTGATTAAATATATTTTGAATTTATAATCAATTGATTAAAATCAGTTTATTTAATTAATATTCGCTTTCATTAAAAATAAAAATAAAATATTACTTTAAAAATAAATAATGTTTTTAAAATATTATGGAA
This sequence comes from Coelogynopora nodosa, assembly GCA_034780555.1. NCBI lineage: Eukaryota > Metazoa > Platyhelminthes > Proseriata > Coelogynoporidae > Coelogynopora > Coelogynopora nodosa. The sequence continues at coordinate 2,719 of JAUZND010000134.1, read as the reverse complement.
ATGATAATTAACTCATTATTACAGATTAAACAATGTACTGTAGGTTTGATTTTAATATCCTGAATTCAATATTATTTAGCTTGAAATTTATTTGTTTGTTTTGACTACATCCACCGTCGTTTTGGTATGATAACTAGTATGATATTTTTTTAATTAAAAAAAACATTTTATTCAAATTATTTAGACTATTTAACCTAACAGTTTCAATTATGAAACATTAATATTCGTTGGCGGTCATAATAATGATGACTTTCTTTAATAAATATAGACTATAATTTTAAACTTTGGTGAATATTATTTTTACTGATTACCATAATATCTTCGTTCAAATAGTTCATTGTTTAAATTAAATTTGAATATATAAATACTGAACAATGGTTATTACAAATTTGCATTTAGAATACCTGAATTGTTTTGTATAAGTTCAATGTTTCTATACATCAGCTCATAAAAGACGGGAACAAAGCGATGCGCATGACACTATCACAGACGATGATTTTGTTTCTTCACCTCGTCAAATCTTAAAGCGAACTCGGAAGTTGCAATCTCCAGGTATTTTACTTTTACAAAATTTGTTATTTTTTAAAAAACTATCATTTTATTCTACCATTTCAATAATTATATTTTTCGTATTGATCAGCTCCTAAAAGACGGGAACTAGACGAACTAGAACAAAGCGATGCAAATGACACTATTACAAACGATGATTTAGTTTCTTCACCTCGTCAAATTTCAAAAAGAACTCGGAAGTTGCAATCCCTAGGTATTTCTCCATTTTACTTTTATAAATTAACATTTTTAATATTATATTCTAACATTTCAATAATTAATTATATATTTCATGTCTATTAGCTCCTAAAAGACGTCAAGTAATGGAACCTGAAAAAAATGATGCAGATAAAACTATTACTGATGATAGTGTCATTTCTTCTCCTCGACCTGTTCCAAAACGAAATCGAAAATTCCCATCTCCAGGTACCTACTTTTACAATTAATTTTTTTAAATTTGTATGTGAGTAGTATAAGAAGAGTGGATTCTGCCCACCCTACCCTCCACCTCCAAAAAATGTAAAACGACCCGGATCATTGTGGATTATAAATACACCGAATTCTTTCATTGGGTATATCTTTTTAGGGTAGTAACCTATGATAATAAAAGTTAGTATGATGACTCACAAATAAAAGATAAATATTTTTATTCTACATATAAATATTTTCAAGTAGTATATAACCTTAACAAATTGAATTAGTGTCTAATTACATTATAAACTTATTATTTAATTATAAATATTGTTTTTAGACTTTTTTTATATTTTAGAATGACGTCGTTCGTGACGTCATTTTTGTTTTTAGTCTATGACTTTTGATGTTTACAACTTATGTCAACCAAACTTGGTATGATGACTCACCAACATAAGCCGAATATTTAATACAACTTTTTTTGTAAGCTGTATACTATATATTTAAAAAAATTGATTTAGTTAAATAATATTTAATAAATGGACATTCAGAATAGCTTTCAACTAGCGTCAATTTTTAAAAAATAGGTTGAAATTTAACGATGTTATGGACATTTTAGTGATTTACAGCTGATGAAATCAATATACACATATTTTAATATAGTAAAATGAAATTAAAAAGATAGAACAGCTATGAGTCAGTGCTTATTAAAAAAAAAATCAGTTGAAATTTGACAGAGTTTTAGACATTTTACCATTGTGATGTATTATGGCCATATATTGCACGATGATTTCAATGAGGATTATGACGTTCACTCAGCTTGATTTTGCTACTTTTAGATTGATCTAAAAGTAATCATTATGTGTGTTTTCTAATAATTTCAATGGTCTACTTCATGGTTCATTTTCAATGTATGTCATATTTTCTTACATGTTAGGCATGACCTTTTGTGATACTATTTGGTTATACAAAACGTACAATTTGAATAATATTGAAATGTTATATTTTATTGTTATAATATATATAATAATAATATATGTACAATATAAATAAATTAATATATTATTATATATTCGTTCTTCACAAATAATTAATTATTCTTATTAATATATATTTTTTTAAATTTAGATGGTCTCTTACACTATCTGTTTCGTTCTATATTGTCTTATTAATTCCGATTGGTCATATAAGTGGACTTTTACCAAATTCTTATTATTTGGTTTCATCAAGCAAAATCAAACTGAGTAAATATCTACAACTCACACTGACTCAGTTATTCTGCTAGTCTATCTATTTAATTTCATTCTACTATATTAATCAGCTGTAAATCACTTAAATTTCCATAACTTCGGTAAATTTCAAACGATTTAAAAAAATTGACGCTAGTTCAAAGCTATTATGAATGTCCATCTATTACATTTTTACTTTTACATTTACTATATGAAAAAAGTTATTGAAAAAATTAATATATTGTACTACTTAAAAAAAAAGTAGTATAAAATATTTGGCTTATGTTGGTGAGTCATCATACCAAGTTTGGTTGTCATAAGTTGTAAATTTCAAAATGTATAGGCTAAAAACAAAAATGACGTCATTTAAATAAAATTAAATTTGTTAAGGTTAAGTACACTTGCAAATATTTATAAGCAAGCAGTATAAAAATATTTCTCTTATATTTGTGAGTCATAATATTTTTATATTGTCATAGGTTACTACCCTCAAAGATTTACCCAATGAAAGATTTCGGTGTATTTATGAT
>JAUZND010000133.1:0-35683 GCA_034780555.1 Coelogynopora nodosa | reverse complement strand
GCAAGGTTTACCTCGAGGTCTGCAAGGTTTACCTCGAGGTCTGCAAGGTTTACCTCGAGGTCTGCAAGGTATACCTCGTTTAAATTGTAAATCTTAGAGATTATCAGGTAAACCTGATTTAAATTGGAAATCTTAGAGATTTCCACACTGAACCCTCTGGTCCGCCATAAATCTTAATAGCTCAAACGTCCTTTGTAAATTAAATTACATTGTCGTTAACAAATGCTTATCTGAAAAACAATTATTGGTCTTATGTGTACTTTTTTTAAGTACTATATATATATACATACAATGTATGATGTTATGTATGTAACCATATATATTATTGCTCGCATAATATACGACAATGCCTGAAATGGCTTCGTACAATAGGTATTGTTTGTACTTTACACATGTAAGCCACCTATATATATATACCATAAATGTTGAATTTTAAAAGTAAACCTCGAAGTGAGCGTCCAACAAATAATGGTGATATAGAGTTAATTTATAAACAGAAGAACAGTCGAGAAGAACACACAAAAATAACAAAAACACATTTTATAACAAAATGTTGTCAAATGTTAAACACAATATATGTGAATGAGATACCAAAAATTATTCTTTTGTAATAATAAAAGTATTTGTTATCACCGAATGTTATCATTACATATCACTAAAAGTACATATTTAATTTTTTTTTAATATCAATTTAGTGACATTAAAAATAATAATCGCGTCGCCGACGTTAAAACGCTTGATGAAATACACATTTTACAAAATTTTAAAAACTTGCACATGTTAAAATTTGAAATTAATTGGTGGAATACTTTTTTTATTACAGCCAATTGAAGATGATGCGTAATTTTTCAACCCTCCTCCCCTTGTCAATTTTGAAAAAAATTGGCGCACATATAATATTTTTTAAACCATTAGATTGTGAGATTTTCAAATCCATTAATGGATTCCCGCTTTTTCAAATTCCTGTAGCCAATTCAGTTAAGTATTCATAACAAATAATTGTTAGGTTTAATTTAATAACATTATATTGAACTCTTTATGCATCTACATGCAGTTAGTTCATAGTCATGAAAAGCTTCACATATTGCAAATAAAGCAGCTAATTATTTTCAATCCTTGATTCTGATCTAGATAAATGTACCTATACTTGTCTCGACAGTCAGCGTCACGGATCCATTTATTTTCCTGGGAAAAATTGACTAACTTCACCCCTCGGGATCACTGTTGGGCCATCGATTCAAGTCTACTCCTGTGCACACTAAATTTGATTGCAATCGTATAATGGAGATGGAAAGATATGGAAGTCGTTGCTCCTCTATATAGCAGACCTTACTTACTACTTGATGATGATTAATGACTCTAGTCAAGTGCTGCCAGCGAAATTTTCCGACTGTATATAGCTATCTTCTCGCCAACTCAGATGTTTCCAAACTTTTATTAAAGTTTTCGTTCCTCCCCCCCCCCCTCCCCCATTTGCTCGTGCGCACGGGATTTTGAAAAATGTGAAATTTTCTGATCATTTGGAGACGAATTAGTAGGCACATAATGGTGACCCGACTTTATAGTTCGATCAGTTTAAGCAGTGAAACAAGCTACGATCCTGCAATTATAGAGCTTCTATATCCAGAAAATTCGCTCTGAATTTTCATAGATGATTAGATATGGCTTGCAGAGGTTTGGCGGTTAGTGGAAACAGAGTGATTTGCTGAAGCAAAAGGCACACAAGTTCATGCATACGACTCTTTCCCTCCTAATAGTTTTCACAAATTAGCCCAATTTCTCTAGAAAATTAAAAAGTTTTTAGAAACAATACAATAATAAAAGTGTTACAGAATTTATTTTAAATTGAAATTATAATTGTATGATTTTTTAAATAAAAACATAATATATATATATGTGAAATTGACTATAAATATGGGGTTCAAATATAGAACGTCAAACTCTCTTGAAACAATTGTCACTAAATAAATTAATTATTATAACATAACAACATTTATGATAATAATAAAAAACTAATAATTAAAATCAAAAGTATATTACTGCTGCAAATGATTAATATCATATCATATAATATAAATAAATAAATGTATTATGTCGGTTCTTAAAGTGAATCTGGGGATGAACTTGGAACTAAAACATTAAAATGGGTCATAGATAAAGTAGGTCAAATATCAACTAAATCAAAAAAAAAAAATTTTGAATGAAAGCTACATTTTGACACTAAATTTGACTCTTTATGATAGGTTCTTAAAGTGAATCTGTGGATAAACCTAGGGATGAATATGGGGGAAAAGGTTGTATATGTAGTGCCATGTAGTTGCCACGTAGCGTTGCCATATTAATGAATTCATTATGTTAACCACAATATAAGCTAGTATTGTCAAAAAAATTATTCATTAAAATAATAAACAGTTAGAAGAATATTACAATAAAAAAGATTAGATGAATAAATTATTTTCAATTTTCTTAAACAATTAGTAAAACTTTATTATGAACATAAAAAGATAATACAACCCATTAGAGGTCTAAAATATTGACTTTAGATTTACATTTTATAATTTTTCAATAATACTTAATAATATACACTAATTTCATAATAGATGTCTAATATAATTTCATAATATTCACTAATTTCTCTTAATTTATTAATCCGTTTAATTTTAAATTTGCAAATAAGTGTTAATGTTTTTTATATTTTTTCTAATCATTTGTAATGTATTAGTAGCACATATTTAATGTCACAAAATATTAATGACTAAACTGACACGCAACCAGAGATGCAGTAAATGATATTGTTCTTATAAACATGAACAGAGCACTGCGTGACCGCGTTCGATCTTGTTGGATCCCATTTATATAGTCACACTTGGATACGTATACTTGATGATTGTCTTGCAAGCCAAGCGCCTCGCGGCTGGACCACATATGAGACAATCTGAATTCAAACTAATCTGTCGATTGATGAGATCCAACAAGACAGAATCCGATTTCGCAACTTGATACCCTCGTGTAACTGTGAGAACAATAATTAACTTTGAATTCTCTGGTCGGTCAATTCTTCGCAATCCAATTATTTCCTTACGAATTTGAGCCAGACTTTCAGACACTACGTTTGTAGTTGATTACTTTCATAGGGAATAGAATATAGACTGCAGCTAACAATTAATTAGTTAAAAGTTTGTATCGTGTGTTATTATAGTTCTAAAATGCAGCTCGTGGTGCAGCTGCGATAGTCATACGGAGTGTGTCTGAATGTGAGACAATCCGAGATAATCCAATTATAGTATTGTCATTAAAATAATTACTTTGTACAAAAATCCCATTTAAAAGTATTCTATAACTAATATGTTTGTTATAATTCTATTTGTCCTTATTGCGGTTTAGTATTTTAAAAAAATGCTGTTCAATATATAATAACTCAAACATGTTAATATGCATATTTTAATTATTGATTTAAGACCTATTAAATTTAGAAGTCAAAATATATTTTCAGTTGATATATATGTTATAACAAATTAATGAACGTTATTTCATAATTCCAAAATATATTTTATTGTTAATTTTAAGTGTTACAAACACTCTTTCTTTTTTAGATGGCTCACAATTAATTTATTTTTTTGTAATTTTTCATTTTACAAATTTAACCAATTTACGTATATATATGTAATGTAAAGTATATTATTTCAAATTGTAAATACTCCTACAAATCATGTCATAGACATATTATAGTAAATTAAAAATATAGTAAATTAAAATATATAAATGGATATCACATTAGCTGCATAAACTAATAGAGTTTCTTAATAATAATGTATGTTAGATATGTTATGCTACAAATAACTGAGTGTCTTTTATTGAATAAGAGTCACAATAATTGAAACCTTTCCAATATAATATCACTAAAGCATATTTGACAATCGGCTAGATCTGTACAAAAGCTCTTTTATCCTTTTGAAGACTCTTTAGCTGACCACACCCAGAATAACGCCAAACGCATTGTACTCTTATACTATAATATACGGAGGCCATCGACACCGAATGAAAGCGGCGATTTGCTTAAAATCTTCTCATGATCAGAATTCACTGATATCCAGATAGAAAAAGTGAGCGGTTCAATTAATCCACACGTAACTGATCAAATAATATCTGACTGACACCATAATAACTTATAAACTGTGATATAGTAGACATCTCGTAAAGCACTGACGTTTTTGTTCTAATGCAATTTTGTTTACTTGAATCAATCTTGAATCACAATAACATAGAATAAAAACATTAAGTAAAAAAATTATTGTGAGAAATACGGGACACTGTTGAAATTTTTATTTTCATATTTACACCGGAAATAATAAGATTGACACTTTTCTAGAATCAGTGACTTTATACGCCGGTAACGTTTCATCGATTTGTAAAAATAAAACACACAGTACATAATTTTTGCTTTTGTTATCAGCAAGATTATCCTCTCTGCCATCGATCTCTTACTTTGACCATGACTTCCTGGTGGTTTTAGATCGGAAGTCAAATTGATCTCAATTCACGAGAGGATCAGAATTGTTCCGACCCATCAATTAAAAACACGCACGACAGGACACAATGATTATGAGTAAAGATGGAATGCGTTTTATACACTCAATATCGACAGCGTGAGTTATAGTAAAACACCTATACATACTATCGAAACTGAGATTAGCTAGATTTAAACGGTAAAAATATGCATTAAGTGTACCTTTTGACAATTTTTATAATATAACATCATTTTATTTTATGCACAATTTTAGTGCTCAAAGTAGCACTAACTCTTTCCATTAGTAAATCTGTTTTTACTCTAAAATGTAATATACAGTGGGTGAAAACATATTTGTGAAAAATCATTTATATCAGTTTACACGAAATCCATGTTTAAAGTTTTTAGCACTTTTTTAAATGGCTTGTTGAACATGCCTAAAATATATTTCAAATTTCAACATGACTGATTTGATCATTTGTAATAGGTATAATAATTATAGATATTTATCTTATGTATGCGTTTACCAATGTATAAGAGCGAAATTCACTAAATAAATTATTATATTATATAGTTTGTTTTTAATACGTTATATTTATTATAATTATTATTTCTATAATAGCAGAACCTATAATATTGTCTTTCACATCATACGTACACAATAGTTGTTAATCTATTGTATATTCTTGTTTAATTCTGGTTCATACGTATTACACATTTTATTAACTATAAAAAGTGATACACATTTTAAAACACACGATCGGATATACTTGGCCAAATGATAATTATTTTGTAAAATATATTCGCTTTATCGATGTTTTTGTTATACAATTTATACATATAGATGACTTATCTATATCTTAATTATTGTTTAACACATATAAGCTAATAATTTAGATTTATTCACTCAATAATACCTCTTTTCTGTGCCATTTGCACTTAAAATCTTAAAATTATGTTAAGTAGTAATTTTGCGAGCAAATTTAAAAATACATATTTTTCAAAAACATATTAACTAATTTAATTCGAAATTTCTAAAATGGATTCCATGTCGTCAAATCTTCAGGGTGTCTCAAAATATACGAATAATACATAGGTGCGCACCTCGAGTTATGGTGTGGTGTGCAATTTATGATAACCGGCTTATAATATTATGCGTATATTTTTAGACACCCTGTATAACAAATATTGTATTACAATTTAATTATAAAATTAAATGATATAGTTTATGAATTTGGTAATACATCAATTATCTTTACAGAAAGGAAATTGGATCACTGTCTTTATAAACAAAAATTATTAAGATAATAATCGTCAAACTGCCATAATCTGACTCAAAATATTTTAAATGTAAAAATTGTAAAAATTCTTTATTGCTATAATTAAATATATCGAAAATATGACGTAGTAATTGATTTACGTTAAATTTATCGCTAAATAGTAATGTATGTATATAATTTAAATATTTTTTAACAAGAATTCTAACATAATATCTTAAAATTATTATAAATTTTTTTTTTCATATTTATATTTTTAGCCGGGCTATTGTCAATTCCTTATTATCGCATTACATGCTCGATAAATTTCCGGAAAATGTGCCATTTATAAAAATAACTTTTATAAAATTTATTGTCACAAGATGATGATGATCAAAATGACAACATTCAAATTTATCTGTTTTACCGTACGTAATGTTTTCCGTAAATCATTTTAGTTGCATTATATACTCGTATATAAGAAAAGATCTTTAGATTTTAAATATCAATATTTAATTATATTGAACATTTATAGATTATCTATAGTCAGCCTTTTAAGAAAACCAAATAACGTTGTGACGTTTCTAGTAAAAGAAATTATATATATAAGCTGGTTTATAAGGTATATTTATATAAGGTGTATTTATAAAATTCATAAAATGAAAGGATTAATTAATACTTAATAAGGTATTATATTGGTATCTATTTAACTATATGGGACATACGAAATAAGAAAAGGGTGCGTTTCCATTTTATTTGGACGTATATACCAATCTGGTTTTATGATGTTGGCATACTATACGTTTTTAATTTTCAGTGATATAATTTGTTTTTATACTCTAAATATCATCTAATAAAACAACAACAAATTACTCATTTATTATTTAATATTTAGCTGCTATTTTGTAGCGGATACAATCGTAAACCATATTTTGAAATAAATGTTTCATAATCATTTATGCCATTTCCGTAAATTTTTCTCTTATAATAAGCTTCTTATCATCATTTTACATGTGCTTACAAGCAAAAATATACTCATTATTTTATGATTTGTAGCAGATTAGATGATGAAATAAACATATTATTATTTAATAATGTGCATGATTTTAAAAACACTATCCAAAATAGAGAAACATAGTTGTTAAATATCATTTTTACAAGAAAAAATAATTTATCGTGAATAAATATGTTGGATTTGTTATTCGATTTCTTTTAATATTGTATATTCTAAAATGTATAATTAAAAAAGTACATGTAAAAAGTACATACATTGTATTCTAAATGTAAAATCAATGGTTAAATTAATGGAAACCCAAAGGACCTCCAACTCCTCTAATTCATGTTTAGCTTTTACGCTTGTTTAGCTAAAGCTGGTCCCCTGCAGAGATACAATAAATGCTTTATGTATAATAATAGTAAAATTAATAAATTTTTAAAACAAATAGTCGGAACAATCTGTTATATAGTAATATATATCAATGTAGACATATACCCAACATATAATGAAATAAAATTAAGTGTAAATAATAGTTTTACATTAGTTGATAAAGTATCTAGATGCTGAGGTTCAATTAAAAAATATAATATATATATATATCTACGATTATGACTACAGATGGTCTAGATTCTAAATTCAAGGAAGTTCCTTGGACTAATTTGTATTCATGATATTATGAGTATTACTTGTTATAAATAATAATCATACTATTTATATCATAAGGGCGCAAACGTAATAATAATTATTATTCTTTGCATACTAAAATGGCTCCGAAATAATAAAAGCTTACATACTAGGTATATATAAAGAAGCCTCCCTAATTTTCTAATAAAATAAGTCGCTAAAGTATTATAAAAATATTCCTGTTTGAATAAATGTGGATTTCAACGATAGATAAAATGTCTGTCCAGCCAAAAAAGTTTCAAACTCGCCTTTCAAAATAAAAATATCTTATTTACAGATAATTGTAGTTCGCTTGAGTTATTCATTTCCGCCTACAACTCAGAAAAATGAGACATCGTACGTTAAAATATAATAAAGAGATCATTACCGTTATCAAAGAGGATACTTTTTAAATTTAAATAAAAAAATCAAGCCAACATTTATTTGCTGTATTTTTTTAACTTTCAATATTTATACTTTTTTTTAAATTATATTTAAAAATTATGCATATTACTATAAGCAGCGTGAACAATATTATACTTGTTTATAAATTATATTTAAAAATTATGCATATTATAAGCAGCGTGAACAATTTTATATGTTTGATGTTTGTTTGTTCTTCGGTAATAATCACTACTGCTATCAGTTATTTAAAACATATTGTATTGCCATTTTTATCAAGTATTACATTTTCAAATTTATATTTAAGAAACTATATTATCTCTAATCTAATATATCATTTTAATAAGAATGATAATGTATTATAATTTTTCCAATCGCCAAATAACAATTTTTTTAAATCCTTGATTATATTTGAAAAAATTAAAATCGTCTAGTATTCGGTATTCTGGTATTTTTACATATATATTATTCTCTTTTCTTCAATTGATCTGAGTTATGAAGGTAAACATTGATGTATTGGTAGAACTGCGCTTCTACATTTATTAAATTTAAAAAAACTGAGTTTTATTTAATTGGTGTAATAAAGAGACTCGCTATTTATTGAAACTGAAAAAAATACAGACAATGTTTTAGTATTTTATAATTGTATTTTACTAATATATTGTTTATATTAAAGCTCTCATAAATCCATATCATAACTCTTTCTAAATTATTAATTTACAGAATTGTTATTCGAGTTCAATTAATGATTATATTTAGTACTTAAAAAACTATATAAATTCTTAGCACAAACCGTAAATTTTAAGTTATCTATTGCGTAATTAATATGTTCTGTATGTTTCATACAATTAAATTATCAGAACTTATAAAATCTTAAATATATAGACTAACTGGTTCTTAGATATATTATAAAGAGCTTTAATAATTTCGGGGTTGTTAAAACTCTTATATAAGCCATAAACGACTATAAAACGATTATTATATATTCATAAAATATGTTTCAGTTTCAATCATTTCGAATGATTTCATTACATTAGGCTACTTAAAACAAAGTTTAAAAAATAATTAATACCAGTTCATTTTTACACATGCTGTATTCATGCATAGTGCTCATTTACGTCTTTTTGCCTAGCAAACTGTTTTTATTTAATATTTTATAAATGCAAGCTTTTCCTAGCTTAAAATAATCTATATAGGATATGAATAATACAATATTTATACATTATAAGTTGTATAATTTTATCTTATGTGCTCCCATTTATTGCAAGTTTAAAGTATTTTCATCATTTTTCAATTTAACAATTTTAGCAATATGTAAATATTTGTTTAAAAATTCATGGAGTTCATTTTTAGACAACTTTGTTTATGTGGAATTTGCTTATAAGGAATTCCTGATATATGGAAGGAAATTTGCCGGTCCATAAGAAAAAGTAATGTGAAATGCCAGCAATTTCTGGATATATGGAATTTTGATTATATGGTAAAAAAATTAAAAATACAAAAAAGGTTATATTAGTTTGTCTAAATTTCTTCCTAAAAAAGCATCCTGTAAACAAAAGTGTAGTTGTATAGAACCTGTATATCTGCATAAGCCCTACTCCCTTCCCCCAGACCGGCCCTCGGACCAGGTAATATGTCGAGTTTTCATTGGCCGAATTCGAGTATTTGTTTTTTTGTTTGCTATGGCTTCCTATTGGTCTATATTTAACAATATCAAAGTGACTTTCAATTCATTCAAGGTCACGGAGTTCGATTTGTTTTACTTACAAAGTGATCAGGGATACCATAATGGTAGTAATCGATCATTTAAGTAAATCCACTGATTTTTTCCAATATGATGCATTGTAATCATACAATGTCTGATCAGGTTGATTTCAATTAAAATTATGCAAGTGAGAAATTAATGAGAGGTACTCCAATGATAGAAAATTGGTCATTGAAGTGCATTTATTGATTTTTCTCATTGAAGCGTGTTGCAGACATACAATTCCCGATCAAAGCAATTTTTTTGAGAATTATGTTAAGAAATCCATAAACTCTTAAAGTGTAATAGCCTAAAATCCGTAAAAATTCATTATTTTTAATACTTTAAAATCCCTAAACTCCTAATATCCTAAAATATATCAATTAATTTGAATTATTGATGCACACGTGTTTAATGAGATACAATGCCATTTATTACTATTATAATTTTTAATTATACAAAAAGAGACTGAGTAGGAAAGTAAGCATTTAGAGTATAATAAAAAAGATCAGTGTCACTGCTCAATATCAGTTTCATCTTCATCGCTCGAAGTATCAGTAATGTCGACATAGCCATCTCTGAATTGATCAGCCCATGTTCACTGTGCGACTTGCTGTCTAATTTGATATCGAACTATGTACCTACTTCGTTTTATTGTTTTATTCAAAACGGAGTGCTGAAATATCATGCATGGTGTTATTATTTGTTTCATCCAATTTCATCCAAATTCATTCAATTTCATCCAAATTCATTCTATTTCATCCAAATTTACCCGATTTCATCAAAAGTCATCGATTTCATCAAAAAGAATATGTCTAACGAGGAAGGAATTAGACGGTTCTGGGGCATTTATCCGGGTCATAAAAGTGCATTTTGTTTTGTCTATAGACATCTGCATTGTTATAACCGTCATAATAAATATTCGCTTTGGTGGACGAGGCTTCCCATTCAAACTCTTCACTCTTCACATGCTCATGCTTGTATCTGTATTTCACGTTTCTTGTAGTAGAATTTTCTTCTTCTTTATCTTCATCGCTCTCAATTAAATGCTTGTTGCGATTAATAAATTCTGATGGATCCATACCGTCGAAATTATAAGATAAAATTTATAAAATATAGTATCATGTTTATAGGCTTAAGACTACAAACAATAAATAATATTCTGTATTTAATATATACATAAGCATATAGTAGAAACAAGCATGTATATCCAATTCAAACAAAATGTGAGTATGACTACTGCCTGCCCATTAACGTCCAAGCATTTCACAAATTCAATACGATCTCGTCATCTCCCATTAGCTACTGCAGACTATTCATTGGTTTACAGAAACAAACTATAACCAGACATATGACCTTGTCAGTTTTATCAAAGTATATGAAATTGGCCTGCCTGAGTCGTTTGGTATTTTAAAACCACTTAATTGTGTTGTTCCGAATGATTTGATGCAGGAGGTTAACTTGATGCGCTCTGTTAACAAGAATGGTTCATCACTACTCTGTTTCGCCATTAATATTACTCAAAATCTGTTTCTGATGAGAAAATAGATAGTTACTCGATCACTGAATACCCAGTACCAGGTCATGTTTAAGAATTCTAGAGATGTCAGCTAAATTAGTCACCTGGGTCGTCAAATGTTTTCTGGAGAACCAACATTTCTTACCTCTGTCTTCAACGATATTGGGCATGACAATATACGTGCCTATCTATTTTTAGACCTACATCAGACTACACATGACAATTTTCGGTGAGAAGTCAAATTCTTCCCAATGAGAAGCCACACTATGTCTACATGACAACGGAACAAACCAGAAAACATTATAAACAGGAAGCTGGGCGACGCAAGGCTGCCAAAATTGACAAAAACCTTGAGAGTAGCCATTTACATGAATGATTCTCAGAAGTGAAGCCAAACTTGAGGCCATGCAAAAAAATACTCTGAATTATGAGAAGGAGGATTACCAATCATTTAGGAAAGATCTACTTTCACATCAATCACTTAAAATTAATGCTAGTGATTTACTGGAAGCGAGGTATAAACAAGAGCAGGAAGACGGTCGACAGTAGGTCTCATCTAGCTCCTCAACCATATGCAATGCAATAAACAGAATCACCAACGCCAGCACCGAAAACAACAAAAGAGCACAAACAGGCCCTACTACTTGTATTAAATGCGTTTCCAAAATATTGTCGGGCTAAAGGACGCAACTCTTCGATGCTAGTAGACATCCAATTGTCAATTCACATATTTTGAATTTAATACGCTTTGCAAAGTGTTTACAGTGTATAATCGATCTAAACTGATTACAATGTAGCCTACACCACCAATCGGCTGGTCAAAAATGAAAATAATGTTACAAGAGTAAAACATACCGACACAGTATATAAACAATATACCTGACGATAAAGACGAAGAAAAATAATATAAACCTCCTCATTAAGTCAACGGGCAACATTTTATCGTCCGTGTCATAATCACAAGTGTCTAAGAATAATTATCTGAGCGATAATCTAAACTAATCAAACGTGCCGCAGTTAGCACAATAAAAATGGTATTTTCGCCTTATATTTAAACAACAGCGGCCCAAGTAAAGTTCTTCCAGAGATGATATATTTTTGTTGGGCTATTTTCCCTGGCCACTACTGCCAGAATGCGAATGGACCTATGACGATGATGAGCAGTGACATTTACAATTTTATACTAACCCTAATGCTTACTTTCCTACCCTATCTGCTATGCATAATTTTAAAATAATAATAATAAATGGCATGCTATCTTATTAATCACGTGTGTTTTAATCATTCAAATTAAGGGTAATATATATTTTAGGATATTAGGAGTTTAGGGATTTTAAGAGTTTAGGATATTAAGATTTAGAAGTTTTTGATTTTATGGTATTATATTGTAGGAATTTAGGGATTTCAAGATATTAGACTTTACGAGTTTAAGAATTTCATGCTATTAAATGTTTGTAATTTAGGGATTTTAAGATATTAAACTTTAGAAGTTTAAGAAATTTAAGAGTTTATGGTATTGAACTTTAAAAGTTTTGGGAATTTAGGATACTAAACTTTAGGAGTTTAAGGATTTTAGGGTATTAAACTGTTATAGTATACAATACATATAATATACTTATAGTATTATTATAGCATACTTATAGTACTCTTATAGCACACTTATAGTATCTACGTAGTGCGCTTTTATACTAGTAATATATCTCAAATCAATGTCCATACATGATTTGGTCGGAAATATTTAAAAATTCGTCCTGATCGGAGAATGTATGTCTGCAACGCATCGTATTGAGAAAATTCAATAAATTTACTTGAATGACCGATTTCTACCATTGGAGTCTTTGATAAATTTCTAAATAGCAAAATCGAACTAGGCAACCTCGATTTAATCGGAATCTCTATTGAAATCAAACTGATCGGACATTGTATGACTTGCCATTGACATCCCATTATGACATATGACGTATGACATCCCATTGAAAAAAATCCATAAATATACTTGAATGATCATTTACTAATATTAGTAGTTTTGATAATTTTTTAAATAACAAAATCGAACTCCATGACATTGAATAAATCGGAAAGGACCTTAAACATGTTTAAATAGGTCCATAGGAAGCTATAGTAAATAGAAAACAAATACGAGATTATTTTGATTGGCTACCAATTTCGATTGAGGAACCTCACATTCAAAATCCCCGCCTCCGATTTACTTATTTAATTTAAAGCTGAGAAATAAAAATATCATGCTTCTAGTGGCTGCCAATGCATACGAATACCTCCCTCGAATACCATATAGCAATACTAAGGCCTGGATCACTAGGGAATTGTTCACGTTATCGTTATGGGTGAGGAAATTTTGATTCCGATATGGTGCATCAGTGGCACAAGGTGCTGCTGTTTTTCGGCAACTGCAGTACTCATCTCCATGTCCAGGGCCTTCGCGCCGTTACACTGCAACACCACCGGAAAAACCCAACCGTGCGTGACGCCAGCATAATCAAGAACCTTAAGCACTTTTTCTGAAAGAACGTGGTACGCATTATGCTGAAATGGTACGACTTCGGTAGGAACATGAATTAATTTTACATCACTCTGTTCGAAGCCTTGACCATGGCAAAGTAGGCCTGGAATGACGTGCCTGCTGAAACCGTGCATAACTGTTTCCGTCACTGTGGTTTCTTCGGCAGTTTGAAAACTTTGAGGGGACAACTAGAATTATGGGGCAAACTAAATAGGAGGTTTCTAAGGGGTTATTACGCCTCAAGTAACTAAGCATCCTTGACATTGACGTCAGCATCGATAACGAGATTAATGTCGATGCCGTATTGCTGAGCCGGCAGCTTCCAATGGAGACCATCCTTTACATTAAGGAGAACGAGGTCGAAAATTATGAAGATTATTGTGGATATGAGTCAGCATGGTTCTCAAAACAGAAGACGGAGGATACCGTCAAGCTCCTCAAAGTGTTTGCTCTCCAACGTGACCTCCATGACAAGACCAATCACTGTTTAAGATAAGTTCGTAGAAGTTCATTACGGGACTCCCACCAAGCAGTCAACTTCTGACTACTTTTTTAAACTGAAGTACTCATAGATTTGTTTTTTTACAACTGTTTATTTGTTTATTACTTTTCAGCTTTATGACAGATGCTTGATTTTAATTAAACGAAGTTTGGAGTTTTAATATATAATTTAAAAAATAAGTATTATAATACATTTATACAAAATATAATACATTTATTGAAAGTTGGTAGGATTTGAGGATTAGCTTTCGGGTGTATTAAATTTCACTTATTTGGAAGAAATTGATTCAGTCCCAAGAAATTCCGTATAATCGGAGTTATCTGTATATAACTAATTAAGTACCGAAACAATAACTCATCATTGCGATCATTACATTATCAATGACACCGTAGCTTGATACACACAGCTATGTACAGCAAATTATTATAAATTACTTGTATACTGTGCTTTTTCTTCGGCAATAGTATATCTATATTTTCTGTATTTTTTCGTCGAACGAGTAGCAAAAACTTATTGTTGTCCAGTAATGTTTCCTCATACATGCTTTTTGAAAGACAACATTGAGATTTGAGACCCCTGCGATTCTATTGATATAAAAAACTCCTATGTTTGTCAAAATACTTGAAACATTTTCTTATTTCTACGGAGGTAAGAAAAAGATTCAAGAGTTTCAAAATTTTATTCATTTTATAACAGTTTGAACTAGGAAATTAAATTTTTTTATAGTCAATTATTTAATCTAATTAAATAGATCCCTATTAGACATTTCCAAAAACAATACAATATTAACGACTACATTTCTGTTTTTATCTCGTTTCATTCCTATAAATTTATATACATAGTTAATGTATTCTAATTAGTGATTTAATTTCAAGTGATGAAATAAATTTATTTACATTATACTAAAGAGAGAACATTAAAACATATCAATAATTCTTTTAAAATACAAAACAACTTGTAGAAAACTAATGGTTATAATAATAATATTGTAGATTCTTCAATTTGTTTTTATGAGATGTTTATACATTTGTTTGTTAATCTACCATAAATAAGTTTAACACATAATATTGATAATATCGATCCCCACACAGTATACCATAATATTGTTTTTATTATTACATTTTTTTCCTCAATCCTACATATCTACTTTCAAGTAGTATATAAATATTGTATTATATTCTACAGTTAAAGAAAAATAACTATTTTCTATGAAAAAATAGTGATACTTTTGGTTGCTAAAAGCGCGTAAAACTTTTTGCAAATAACTTCGAATTTTTATAATATCACGATAATAGTTACCGTCAATTAACATATTGTATGACTAATTAATTATCGAACTTATCTATATAAAAACTTACAGAACTTAATAATAACGTATTTTGAATATACGTTAATTACGAATAACAGCTTAATATTGAATAATACATAATTGTATAATATATATAAATTAAAATATATCATAGTAAAATAATCTAACCCATTGGTTAAAAATTTCTAAATTACTTATTGCTTTTTATATTAACTATGTTAACTGGGAAGCACGAAAACCCTTTCAAATGTTAGAAAGTTTTAAAGTTTAAAAGTTCTGTTAGCAATGGCAGATGTAGATTCCTTTATATATCCAAGAAATTGTCATATTGTACAGTGATTTAACATCTAGTTTGCTGCGAGAAACTATAGCAAATGATGTGTATAACTCATTTTAACTCTTATTAAAATAATATCTAAATTTGATTACACGAATCCATTTAAAAAAAAATTTTAGTTATTTATACGATTTTAAATTTATTTGTTTATTCTTAAATCAATATTTGTATAATTTATAATTGATATCTTTGCAATGTTCATAACTTTTATTGTGTTAATTTATACATATATTTTTAATTATTTATGTAATGTATTTAATTTACATAAATAGAAACTGAAGAAGACTTAATAAATAACCCGAAAGCGAAAACTACCTTCCATTTATACTTTCTTAAATTGTTTCACTATTTCACTAATTAATTATAAATATATTATATCATTTATATTTATGACGGTTTAAAAATCTCTGAAAAAAATGAAAGAATATAAACTACTAAATAAAAGCCAGCAAAACCACGGATTTCGTCATTATATCTCTGAAAAGAACAACAATTAATTTTTTTTTAAATTTCGGTATAATTACTTTAATAAAGTGGTGCAATACTTATTAAAACTGAAACATATTTTATTATTAATGTTATTATAGTATCTTATATTTGTGGTTTCACAATTTCTAACTCTTTATAAGCTATCCAAAGACCAATGATTGGGTATATTTAAAACTATGCATGTTCTGATTAGAACTTAATTGGAATATGTAAAATATATGGATTAGGGAAAACAATATAGCCAAATTTGAATAATGTTGGTGTAAAGAATTTAAGTACATTTTAAAGAAATAAATAAGAAATTAAACTCAAATAACAATTCAACAGACGAATATCTTACATAGAGTTTTGAATTAGGTCGTGGAATCTAAAATTAAATGTAAATTAAAATTTTAACTAAATAAAATTAATTAAAATGTAGTTTTGTTTATTTAACTTTTTATGGAAAGGCGACATACTAGTGACATACTTTCAGAAAAAATAAAACTAGGATACATCGGAATTAGACCAGAATACAAATATTCTAAAATATTTAAAAATAATAATTATTAATCAATTAATTTAATAAATAAAGACATAATTAACTTTAAACATATTACACGGTTATGTATGTTATATTTGTTTATTTGCAACAAATAATTCCTGACAAATATTTTTGAAATAATGAAAACTATTTATACACTGATAGTTTAAATAGTACTAATGAATAAGCCTATTATTATAAATTATATAATGATTTTGATTTACTGTTATGAATATATAATACTATTTTTAAAATAATTACTAATGTGAATTTTATCAGAAATTTGAAATAATTACTACTATGAATTTTAAAATAATTTTAAAATAGTAACTATTATGAATTTAATAATAAAAGAAATAAAAGATAGAATTAACTAAAATTAAAATATGTTATAATTTAAATTTAAAGTAAAAAAATATAACAAAATTGTTCAAAAAATTTAAGAAGTTTAACAAAATTGGAAAAATTAAAATATAAAATTTTTCAATTACATTTAATTTTACAAAAATTACCATTATTCTTAGTATATCAGAAAAGTTTTTACGAAAAATCGAAAAATCGAAAATTAAATATTTAAATAATTAATTTAATATTTTAAAATTATTAAAATTATTTTAACTAAAATAAAAATTAATTAAATTTATTTTACATAAATATGTCACAATTATAAACAAATAATTACTATTAAATTATATTTCAATTAATATAAAATTATTACTAATATTATTATCTCATATAAATAATCAAGTAAATATTTGTTAAAATTGGTTCAATAATATAGAAATCATAGTGAGTCCATATTTCATGAAAAAAATGATCAATTACATAAATACAATTACATATATATTTAGATTTCTATGATTTCTATGTATATATACAGCTGTACTAATACGGAACTAATAAAGTTCCTCTTCCGCTAGTGTGGCAGCTGTGTTGCTCTATATATTGGCTAGTAATAACATATTTGATCGAAATATCAGTGTACATACTCTACTATATGGGGGTTTGCATGCATTTTATTGATCAGTAGAGATTGACTCTCTCTAAAAATTGCGTTATTACAATGACAATGATTTGAATCAACACCGTATTAATATTGCTATGTACATAGTTATAGAACAGACAAAATTAACAACAATCCAATATAATAGATTGCAGAACGCGGGTGTACGATAGTTGTGTGCTAGTACTGTACTGTCTGAATAGATTGCAGTGCACCGTCTCTCCTTGATCAATATTAGTTGCCATTCTCAACCCTCTATACTTTGCATTATATACAGCTCCGTTCATGAAAAATACTTTTCAAGCACACTATAATGGTAACTTCTCCGTAATACCTAACATGAACACATTTCCTTATTGACATAAGCGTCAGAAATAGTTTTAAAATTGTGCTGATTTCTATATCACTTCGTATGTTTTTTACAGTTTCTTCATGAAAATGTTCTGTTTATAATTCCCCCAAATTGACGAAAATTACTATCGTTCAGCATAATGGCCTGTGAAAATGTGGCAGTGGAATTTTCAGCTAACAAATTGACATTTGCTTATTCAAAACCGGAGGATTTTGTGACTTCATCAGTAAGCGTACAGGAGCAATTTATTATATTAACTTCTGTTTTTAACAAAGTCTATATTATAAAAGATCTAATATATGAAACCATTCAGAAGGAGTGGTTCTCTGGAAAGGAAGGGGTCATGCTATTGAATTATTTTAATAAATTTACTGATTTGAAACCTTTATTTAGCACATAAGCGTCATATACAAAAACAATTATATATACATACAAGGTGACCGAAAAATTACCATACGGTTAATATAAATGAAACATAATAACAACACAATAGTCCAATTCTAATTATATCGCTGCTATGATAAATTATACCATTTTCAAAATATAATGTATTGATTGATGTTTCAGAAATATATTTTTCTTACTATAATGCAAAACGTTTAACATCGATAGATAAGTAATGTTTAACTGAATGTATCACAGAAAAGGTTCATTAAACTATTTATAAAAATAACCATGTTACCTTTTTTAAATTGAAAAGTGTTATTGATAAAGTTTTATTCTTTATTTTTTTATACATTTTATTCATGATAGATATAATTATTTAAATTAAAATGTAATATAATTCAGTTATATAATACGTAAAAACTTCATAATGCATAGTAAGTGAATATAGAGGAATTAAAAATACTAATATAAACATATATATTATAAGAATATTAGATTATCACGTATGTTATTGAAGGAGTATATATTATATAATTGAAAAAACCTTTAACTTTATTAAACAAATTGTTTTAATTTACTGATTAATTATAACCAAAACAGATAACATTTTATTATTACGCTGATATTTTCGTTATAAATATTTCCTAGTAATTCATAAAATAATTTAAATTGATTTAATATGCACCTCTAGAATCCAATTTACATATTGCACGTTGTTATGAGACATACAAAAATGTTATGTATTTTTAAATATTGTGAATGATTGCCTGATTGCTGTTAAAATATTTACCATTTCATATTTATTTTAATATATATAGTGTGATCAAAAATATTCTAAACTTTATCAAATTTATCAATCGCTTGTGAAGAAAGATATAAAATTAGTTTTAGAACGCAAATAGTACATCCATAATGTACAAGCATTTGCTTTTTTAGTCATTTTCACACTATTTGCTTATATCTTTATTATTAAAAATAAGTATATGCTTAATAAAATAACCATTTGCTTATATTTCCACATTTTCTTAAATAGCTATGAATAAAAGTCAATCGATGCCCTCATTTGCTCATATATTTGCAAGCTTACACATATATATATATGTATATATATATATATATATATATATATATAATGTATTACTTATATAACAAGTAACATATTAATTTGCTTAACGTGTCTATCATGTTTCATCACCTAGCAAGAAATAGTCCTAAGAAATATAAATGAAGGTTAGATATCGATTCGGTTTCAAATACGATGTATAAAAGGATAATTCGATTTGATAAAGAAAGCGTAAATATTTTATCCAGTAATTTTTTTCCTGAAGCGACTGGAAAGTCTCTTTCTCCGGAACAACGTATGGAGATTACTGTGCGGTATTTAGCTGGTTCAGGCTATCGGTTGTCTGTTGCTCAGATTGTTGGGGAATCTCAATCAACATACGGTTGTAAATAATACATTATCCGCAATATCTGGGAAACTTAATTTATGGATTAAATTTCCAATTACAAATGCCCACATTACAAATGCAAAAGAGAGGTGGTCTGAAAAATAAAGAATCTCCTTTTACTTTTCTTTCCTCCAATCCGTTGAAACAATTTTATTATTTCCGGCTTACTTTAAAGCAGTATTTTTCTTAATCTGAACCTTCTGAGTCTTAACCTGAACCTGCTTCAAATTCTGCTTTTCGTTCATCTCTTTTCCATTGTTTATTTGGAGTGTTTTTCTGAGATTCTTTTGTTTTTTATTTGTATAGCTGGTAACTGTCTCTTTTTTACTAATACAGGAAAACTTTTTAAAACATTACTAAAAATAGTATTCAGAGATTCTGACTCTGTCGCAACTTCCATAACCTCCTCTGAGAAATAGTCCATGTCTACAAATTATTATGAAAATGAGAAATAGTAAATAGAGTTACGGTAACGGAACTTATTCAAAACTGAGTACTACCCAACATATCAATCGCTTATATATACATAGCTACACCCATTCAGCAATGTTTACAATAACAAAAGTTGAAAGCCATGCATAGTATTACTTAGTGCCGAGTATAGAAGTTCAACTCATTTTGCAATTTTGCATACAGGTGTCTAAAAAATCTAACCAGTTTTTATTGGTTGCCAAGATTTGTTGTTATAATATTATTTTCAGCAATTTCTTATAGAATAAGCAATTACTGATAAGAAAAAGCAAATGATTATTCATTCTCTTTTAAGCAATTGCTTTTGCTTATCAGCAATTGCTGATGCCTTTTGCATTTGCTTAAACGATTTTCACGTATAAGCAATTGCATATTTTTATTCATACCGCCCATTATTATAGATATAAGCACATTATAACAATATTATAACAAAACTAATTAGCTGAAATGTACAAGGAAGTTTGTATTTAAAACAAGTCTTGAGGTTAATGAAACCTCAATCCCTTTCAAATGTATAATATGCTTTCTTTGGTCTTCCAAATTGATCCATAATTGTATCGAAAGATTTTAAATAATAAATGACATATATAAACAGGAGTTTAAATGGAAACTCAATTCAACATAATTCTATAATATTGTTTTATATTTAAATAGAAATTTTGAACAAATGACCCAACCTACCATACTTTCAATGTATAGTATATTCCATCAATTTAAAGCAATGGATGTCTGATTTATTTGATACAACACATAATTTACCTGTCCTTAGATAATATATATATATATATATAAATAGCATATATTGAATCTAACATTCAAAATATTATGACGAATTATATAATTTAATGATATTTATAATCTTTCGATTATTAATTTTAAATATTTATTAACTGAATTATTTGATTTATGTAAATATAATTTATACACAATTGTTTGTTGTATACACTTTATATAATTTGTAATAAATATTTCTTTGTTTCGTATTGATATGCATTGTCATGCAAAATAAGCATTGATACCCGAATAATCTATTATTTTTATTATAAACACTACACAAATATAGCCATTATTAACATATATTAAATAACTTATAAATGACTCAATAATTTTAATTATAATTTACTGCAATTCATTTAATTGGTTCGATGGTTAAGTGAAGAATTTAAAAAATCTAATTTACATAAAAATATTAAAAACATGAGAAAAGTCAAAATAATTTAAATAAAAACATTTGATTGAAATGTTCTACATTTTCATATATAGCAAACACATGTTTTGTTTATATAAATTTAATTTTAAATTGCAATTTTTCAGTTTACAATTAAACTGTTTTTATGCAAAATTTTGTTCTTCCTGATAATCTTCATTTCGATTTCAATGGACATTCACCGACGATTTGGTATTCGGTATAGTAAATAAAATTACATAAATAAAATGTTCAACACTAATTTTTTTACTTTAAAACTAATTTCTATATTTCATGGCTTTTCTGCAGTGGAACTGGTGCGGCTCAAAGTTGTACATGTCATTCCGACTATTGACGATGCTGCTTCTCTTCGCCTACTGTACCTTTGACATAGTGTGGAACTCGTTGACAGAGTACCAGACAATGCCTGCGTATTGGCTGCTCTACGGGATTAACTGGATCTTTCTTCTTCTAGTTGCCACCTATTTCTTTCAAGCTGTTATCACCACCAAATACATCTGCTGCGGTAAGTATAGCCTATACATACACTATACCTTATAATGGAAATTAAAAATATCAGGCAACGTAAGTGACGATAAGATTTAAAAAATACAGATTTAAAAACAATAATATACTTGAATGTTTGCTCGAAATCGATTTTTAATTATTTTTTCAAATGGATTGATATTTAGGTTGGAAAACAGTTTGAAAAGCATAGTTTCCATCTGAAAGAAAGTTGATTTTCTTTTTCAAATAATCTTCTTTACCTTACTGAACAGGTAAAGCGAATGTACCTGAATGACATAATCTATATTTTAAAACATGACTATAAATATACTTTTCAAAGCTCATCAATTTATGAAAATCAATAATTGTATTTTTTAAAATTAAATACTCTATGTAATTGTTTATATTATGATTCATTGATTAATTTGTTATATATGTGGTAGAAAAAGTCATTTTTATGCTTTTTAGTCGATAAATGACTATTTTCATAAGAAAAAAACCCCCTAGTCTCCTCCCTCATGGTATTTGTTTTTCATTTATTGATTAATATTTTTTTAATGAAATCACCCATGCTTAATAACGTTAACGCTATTAATATTATGTATTGAAAAAATTCTATTAATTAAACTTGATTCTATTTAATCTTATATTCCCGGCGATTAAAAAATATTTCTGTCTATTAATTATATAATTTGAAGTATTATACAATTCAAACATTGATAAGTATGTCGACAATTCAAAATAAATAAAATTCAAATAAATATTACAATTTTATGTTTCTTAATAGTTATTTATTAAAAAATTATTCTTAGAAGAACTGTAGAAGAACGTCCCTATAGATAGTAAAAAGAATTATTTTTCTGCCACTGCAATACATAAAAATGTATAGTTTTACATAAGCAAGCATAATTCATATTTTACTTTGAACTTTAATAAAAAAAATTAAAAAATTCTGTTTAAAATATCATGTTCACATAATCTAAACATTTTTAAAAACGGCATATATTTTGTGTCCCAATTTAATATTTTTAATTTATGAAATAACAATTTTGGAGTCACATTATATGATTACTTAATGTCTTGTTTATTAGAGACATACAAAATATTGCCATGCAATATTATCAATGTTAAGCACCCCTCAAAAAAATTAACAATCATGTTTGTTTTTGAGATCCATTTTAACTAAAACTTAGTTTTAACAATTTTTGCTTATTATTAAATATTATTAAATATTAACTTATCCGTAAATTTGTGGTAACTCTGAATATAATATATCTACTTATGCTAACAAACGTATTATACAGTAAAAAATGTATTAAGGAAAAATATACAAAATGTTTATAATGAATTATTATATATTGTCAATAATACTCAGGCTGTAATATGAGGCTGCCATTTCTGCAAATTTATTAAATTCTGTTTAAATCCTGTTTCCTAAATAATGTAGGAGGTGGATACCTCCATATACAATGTAGACTATAATACATTTTAATTTGTCGTGACATTTATAAAAATTATGTATTATAACCCTTTTTTTATCGTTTTCAGGTCGATTGCCATCTGGTTGCTCCTATCAGTCATTCTGGGTTTTCCATACAATTAGCACAAATGCTGTTTGGATGATGTCTTTGATTTACTGGATGGGACTGCATGAAGTCCAACAATGTAAGATAGTAAACAGAATATGTGAATAACACGTATTATATTTATACATTGTTTGCTTAGATAGCCTATAACTCCAAACTGCACTTGCTCACTTA
The DNA here is from genome assembly GCA_034780555.1 of Coelogynopora nodosa. NCBI lineage: Eukaryota > Metazoa > Platyhelminthes > Proseriata > Coelogynoporidae > Coelogynopora > Coelogynopora nodosa. The sequence continues at coordinate 11,797 of JAUZND010000133.1, read as the reverse complement.
TAGAGTACCTTTAATATATAATTACTCAGGATGTAATTTAGTTTATAGGATGTAATTTGCATGTAATGCTCATATCACATACATAAATAATTACTTATATTGGATGCATTGGGTTCGAAGTATGAATACAGTACCTTTGAGCAGTGACTTTTGAAGCCGTCTTTGAAAAGCGTATAGGATTAGAATTAAAATATTCTTTATATTAGTATTTGTTTATAAAGTTTTACCTAATGAATAAACAATAATAATATAAAAATTAATTTACTATTATTTAATAAATTAGTCCAAAAACTAAATTATGGTATTCTTTTGAGTTAATGCCATAGATTTAGACAATATAGTTGCGTATATCATAATTTGATGTAATAAATAGAAAATAGAAATTACAAATAATTTATATTTAATACAAGAAATACGTTTGTTAAGTATTTAGAGTATAGCTCATGTCAACATTACTCTGTTAAACCAATTTACGTGTAATAGAATATGTATTTTCACGTCGGGTTCTATAGAAATTATTGCTCATTAGTATTATAAATCATAGCCGTTTTTATGACACACATAATTAAATACAGGCTACAGTTGAAAATTTAATTAAAAATTAAAGAAGACGCAACAAAATTTTCACAATTTCAGCCAATTTTTCGTCCATTTCGGAGAAGTGTAAACACGTCATCCTCGCCGTCTTTGTCCTCCTCGATCTGATCATCTCCGCGGTGCCAATTCGGTTGATTCACGCCATCTACTCCATCAGCTGTGGACTCATCTATGCCCTGTTCAACATGGTCTACACCATGGCGGATGGCCCACTCCCCCCGGGCGGCTCGACCAGCATTTACCCCGGGATGGACTGGACCTCGGCCGCCGGATCGGGACTCATGGGTATGCTCGTCTTCTTCATTGGTATCCTCACCCAGACACTGATCTACGCGGTGTTCGTGTTCCGCTGTTTCCTTCGCGAGCTCATCAACGGTACGGCCTCTGGGGAGGATCGGGGGGTTCCTGGTGTAGAAACCAGGGAGAATGCACCGGCGGCGGGTTTGCTGAGTCGTACCAGCAGTGATCTGGGCGGATCGGGGAAATCGCCGCCTGGTAATGACCGAGAACTCGAAAATGTTGTTCAATCAAGACCACCACCAAATTATTCAACAATTACAAAGTGAAGTGTTCATTGTATTTTGGTAATTGTTTAGAAAAAACAGGAATATAGTTTAAACAGGGTTGCATAATTATTTGTTATGCTAAACTATTCCATAGGGATACATTTTGAACAAATTACCATGTATATACAATATATATATATATATACTTTATAAACTTTGGATGTTTCAAAGTTTAACTTTTTGATCTCACAAATTTAAATGTGTGTTTTTCTAAACAGTATTATCTATACAGATAAAACTATTAGAAAAGCTATAACTATTGCATAGTCAATTTTGAAAACATATTATAATCTTCGTTTCGCGTTATGTTTCTTATTTTATAAATTAGTGTAAATATAGTTCCCATTTGCAATTTCATATTCTGAAAAGATCTTAACTACATTTAAATCTGTTGGTTGGTCATATCAACTAACTATATGTTTAAATCAATCTCCGTAAATATACAAACATTTCTGTTCAACCTACTTTTATATTTAGAAGTTACTAATTTATCACTGAATTACACCGAACCGATAATCAATTTTACAACTATACTTAAAAAATCAGAATTTCGTAATAAATACATTCTTGGAAAACTTCAGTATTAACTCTATTTCTCCATAAAATTTATTACAGATTTCTTGTCATATATTTATTATATACATTACTGTATAGACAAATGACTATTACTATTATAGTTATTTATATATATATATATGTGTGAATGTGTGAGTTTAAGTTATTTAACCATTAACGATTGCAATTTATTTTGAACAAATACTTTTAACTTCCTTACAACTAACTATACATATACGAATGTCATATTGGTGATTTGCAGGGAAACACTTTGTTATTCTTTAATTATTTTTGTTCATCACGGTGTGTTCATGGTGTATTTTCTAAGTCTATGTGTAAGTGTATAATTTGTTGTACTGTATATAATGTATTAGCCTAGTGTGAACAAATGGTGCATAATATATATTTTTATATTCAAATAAATATTTACTTAAGTGAACATAGAATTTTCATTTATATTTTCATGTTGATTAGTTTTAGTATCCCCATTCTCTTAAAAGGATCTTATTATCACGGACGCTTCTGTGGCTATCATAATTATTTAAAATGCTATATTAAAATTTAAAAAATTTACAGCTTTAAAATACAGTTACATATTTTCAATATACTTGTAATGTTATGTAACTTATAATATCATATTATATCATTTTAATTTGCAGGTATTAATATACGGCAATAATGTCTATCATAGAAATTAATTTTATAATATTATTTTACTTCTAATAATAATAATAATAAAATTATAATAATAATAATAACTACGTTTATGATCGAGCATTTATCGTGAAATCTGCGGAATCCTCTAAAAGCGTGTATTATTCTTTTATTACGATGGTTTAGAACAAATGATATATTATAATAAATCTGTAAATATATTTAATTTTATTTAAAAATTGTTTAATAAAGTACTTCAGTGAAATATATTAGTCAACTCGAATTAAGGTTCGACATAAAATTTAATTGCTCTTTTTGTATTATTACATTTACAAAAAAGTAACAAAATTAATTCATAATAGTAACATATATGTAATATATGTATTATATGTATTTGAAATATTGTCATATTCAAATAATCCAAACTTATATGAAAATTAATATTGTGCATCGTATGTAATACTTAGAATAATATCAAGTAATAATTAATAGTAATAATATTTAGATAATAAAGAAAACCATAATATGAATTTCTGCAAGGTTCTTAAAAGAAACGAATTGAATTAATCAAAAATGGACATTTTACAACAAAAAATCGTGGCAATTTTATTATATAAATGTAATACCAATAGTTAGAAATATGAGTAGATAAAATCCATGTGACGACATAGGCTATTATTAGCTTAAACTAGGTCCTCGTTCGAAGTGCTTGCAATTTCGGAATATACTCAATAGTAAGTTGGTATTCTGAATTCAAAATGTTTAAATATTTATCTTTCCATGATGTCTACAATATCCATATGTGAACATCATAAAAAATTTATTTTAAGATAGTTAAAAGTTCTATACCGAATAAAAACTTTTCAATAACAGCTGTCCGATTAGATGTATATCATAATTATTTAATATCCATATGAATTTTATCACTACATCTGTTTTATACATTTTAATTTTACAATACCATGAATTGCTTTGCCTATTTTAATATATAGCCATCTGCAATTTTCTTACTGTTTAATGTTGAACGACTCTATATTATTAATTGTTTAAATTGGTAAAGTAGTATGGGAAGATTTACCTCTGGACCATGATTCATAACCTGTAACTGTGGCTCATGACTCATCACCCCCGCTGAATCCCCCATTTTTTTGGTCCAATTTCTATAACTTCCTGGGCGGGCCTATTTCAACAAGAAAAATATAGTTCCCGAGAAATTCAAAGCCGCTAAGCTCGAATTTTCCATCGGAGTTATGATATTGATTCTGCCAAGTGTTGCCATAAATGGCTGTATTTGGGCGCTCTCGACTACACTTGCCAATGCACTTAATCTGATATCAAGTCTAATAAAGCATTTAATAATGTTAAATTCCATTTCAATATTTGTTCAGTGTCGTAAAATTAGGCCTAAATACATGTTTTTTCTTATATCTTCATTGATAAGTTCCTATTTGAAGAAAAAAATTCACTGCGGTATAAGTAAATGAATATGACAAATCGTTTTCACTATGCAATTTGCTACATTATTTCACCATTCAATTAACTAGATGGAAAGATAATAACATCAATTTTAAATAAACCAAGTGGCGGACCATACTCAATGATTAAAGTTCATGATAATTTGGTCTAAATTCAATTATATGACAAATCAAAAATAATTAATAGAATATAAACCAAACAGACACTGCAAGAGACTATTTCAAGCTTTAAAAAATTATAAAAAGAACGTGTAATAATTATTTTTGTTCGAAACCACATTTTAAAATATTAATAATTTAAGATTATTCAAATTGTACGATATGTATATCCAAATATTATCCTAAAATGACAATCTGAACTGTTTTCGAAGAATATGCGTCTTGTAACGCACTGTAATATTTTATCAAACGAAATCAATTAACTATTTTAAGTGTTTTGATGAATTCTCAATAAAGATATAAATATCTTATTAATAAATATTTAGTTTATTTCTATAATACGTTAAATATTTATATAAAAAAAATTCTACTTGTACGTATACAATGCGCCCATTTCTAAATCAATGATATTTACAGCCCAGAAAAAATGTACATAGTAAAATATGTTACAATTTTTAATAAAGTAAATAAAGTATGCGTTTTATTATTGGAAAAAGACAAACCAGTGGGTTATCTGGCAGCACTGAGCATTTTAAGGTAGTTAACTAATATGATCAAGAAAAAATTACAAGTAGGCTACTTTGAATCCAAATATATACTGAAACAATTGCATTGGTTAATATTCAAAATTTTTGGCTTATTCTTTGCCAGGAAGAGGAAATGAAATTTTCGATAAAATGAAAATTTCCCATTTTGTAGTTTCAGTTAATATACAAGGAAAGCAATTCATAAGCAGAAACATTGACGAACTTACTAAAACTCACGGTGAACAAGATACCGAAAAAACTTCAATATATAGGTTGTACTTTTGAAACAAGAAATAATAAATATCCATTGGGCGAAAATTATTTGATCAAACTTAATTAAAAAAATTAAAAAATTATTGCAAAGATGTAATACCGATGATATGTGCTAGGATAACATAAGGATTAAGTCAATATTATATTTACTGTATGCTAAATATAAGTTCATTTTGTAAATTGTTTTGAAAATAAACGAACCACTGTCTCAGGGTTTAAACATGTTCCATACATTGTGGAGCGACATTTGGAAAATGAGGTATAAAAATTATTTTAGGACACAAGTCTAACTCATGTTGTAGTATATATCATAATTTAAACAAGTATATAGAAACTATATAGTTAACATCTATGGTGTACGACAGGATTTCGCGAATGCAGCTGCAGTGGGAATTTGGTCATCAAGTCATGATAACTATTTTAAAGATTTTTAGAGTATAACGTAAGTGAAATGGAAATAAACGAAACTGTACGAACTGTACCCTCAGAGTCAAGCTATCCTTTCAATAATTGCAATGTCAAAATAAATATGTTTTGTTAGACTATTGTATGTGTGTGTTATGAATATTAAACGATAATTTTGCGTTTATGCAAGCTTCTATGTTCAGTTATGTAGTTATTCTATCGTTCTATATTACTTCAGCCTTTCTATTTAGTAATATAGAAAAGTATTGGTTTCGACATAATGAATTCCAAATATTATATTGATAACTATCTAATTTTAAACCGAATGTTCTATACCATTAAAGAAATATATTTTTTAAATATTTAATTTCAAAAATTTAATAAATCAATACTGTTCTATTTCACAACTATGGTACTATTTGTCATTTTAATAAGATCCTGAAATGCGTTAAAAGATGTATTTTGTTAGGAAACAATTGATTTAGTTCTTTTAACTGTAATTGAAAATACGACATCAGTACCAACAGAATTATGTTTAGCCGTATTTTTTATTTAGGAATAATGAATTATTATTTCAAATAACTCCACACTACCAATATAGCAGTATTCATGTATATGATTGCTAAATTGTAATCGAAAAGAATTAAAATCTATTAGTAATTATAATCATTAATTTCAAACGACGAAATAATTCTTATTTTACCATAAGAATTTTCATATAATATTTTATTATGCATTGTTGTACCGCAACATACGAATTTGGATGTTATTAATATATTTGTTTAATATTCTATGACTACAATTTTAAACTTCAATGATAACAATAATTTAGGCATTCATTTAAAATATTTTGATAAATATTTAAAATTGATTAACAATTTGTTTAGAAATTCGATAATATTCATATTGCTACTTAATCAATATTCTATTATAAATAATAACATTCATCTTCCCTTCAAACTTATACATTACTAATATCGCGCACTTTTAAAACATATCGCATATGTTTTAATATTAATGAAAATTTACTTTAATATAGCATTGATATTTATTCATTAATATGGTTTAAAAACATTTCAGTTAAAAATATTTTATTATACGTTAAAATGTATTTTCTGGGCGTTTAAATGAAAGAGCTATTGAGGGATATTGAGGCTTAAAACTATAAGCGCAGCAGCGTCAATTTACGCAAATTCTTATATTCAACTATTCATAGCTTTTTTTATATTTGAATTATTTTGACCCAATTTTCGCTTACATACTAATATTACTATCTAGGTAGTAATAACGCAATAACATCATAAATTGTCGGGTTTCAAAAAAAAGATTCAGAAATTGTGTTTAAGCGTTAGAAGCGTCAATTGACGCAAATTGAATATATTACTTAATATAAATGGTCAAGCATGTATTATCCATAGAAATATATATATATCCGAGTATAATTTACTTATGAAATGATCCTAACATCATTATTCCGTAATTGACTATCTGAATTGTTCGGAATTGGTAATATTATATGACAACTGAATGAATCTCAATTTTTTAATATTGTGTTACACCAATATTACGTAATCGAATATAGTGCACTATCTGCACCACTTAATCTGGCTTCTATAAATACCTCGAATTAGCCAAAAAAATTGTTAAGTTGTACGTTTATAATTAATATTTAAAAGTTAAAAAAATCTATTTGCATCAATTGACGCGTCCCGTCCCGCGCTTATGGTGTCGTCTCACTACACCTTATTGAAAAGGTATCATTTCGCTTTATATGAAATCTGATAGAAAATTAGTGAAATAAAATGATTTTATTTACAAAATAAGTATCACATAAAACACGAGCACAATAAGTGCTAAGCGTTATAAAGATTCAGATAAAATGTGTTTAAAAATTATAGAAAATGAATCAAGTAAAAATGATTTTATTTACCAGTCAATTATTACATAAAAGACAGAACTTTATTAAGTGTTAAGTTTTACAAAATGTAACATAAAATATGTTTAAAATTAAATGTGAGTATACATTAACTTTCTACTCTACCTGCATATTGATAAACTGTAATATGGCCATCTCGCAGTCTCTGTTTTAATTGAACGAGACGCTCCGTGACAACACGGTACTTACGCCTATGTTTTTGAGCAGCTCCAGTTATCGAATGATGTGTGTTCCGCGTCCTCCTGTTGCTCCTTGAAAGGTTCAATGGTACGAAAAATGTTTTGATGAAAAATTATCCAGCTCTCTACTAATTTTGTTGTGCCATGAATCAAAATGCTTAGTTGTGCGAATGATCTGTAGTATATTATGATAGTCAATACCACATTTCTACAGAGTAGCGTGCCCTTAGGGGATCAACCCATGTTGTAGTAATCTAATCGCTGAAAGCAATTCTGAGTTCATCATCATGATCGAGTTTGTTCAATGCTGTCATCCATACGTCTTCTATCTACTTGATCAGACGAAACTAACGGAAGTGCCAATGCTCTTCGAACTACATGATTAAAAGGCGCGTCGGCTCTGTAGCGATTCATTAAGCCTAAGTTTTGAAATTTTCGCCATATTGCCTGCGAAAAATGGAACATATATTATTGAATGCGAGCTTCGGGAAACAACTGAGACACAGCAGAGATAACAGCATTTTTTAAATAAATGAATACAATTGATGGACGTAACTGTATAAGACCAAGACGTTTGCAAACAGTCTGAAGGATATTGAGCATCGTTATATATTTTTCTTCATTTTTGAATGGTAATAAACACATTCACACAGGGATCATTGCTCCCATAACCATTACATGTGATGAATATTATACTAGTAGGAACATTTCAAGTAAACTGTAAAATTTGAAAAGTACCGTCCATGTATATATTGTGTCAGCGTCACAAAGAAAACGGTGATATACCAAATATGATAATTTTGTTCACGTCCCCATTATTTGCGATAATAAAATTCACCCATCTCTGGTCTGCGTCCATTCATCCCTCAAGTCAACATCTGCGCGCGCTTGAGGAAGTGCAGGTAGTCGACTGGATTGATGAACATCTGTGTTTGGAAAATGAGGGCATTGCATCCATTACTTCCTCATTGTCCATATCAATCGTTTATAATGCCTCCCTGTAGACGGTTGGATTTTGCTAAATGTTTGGCTGTTTCTTTTGCCTTTTACAATACAATTTTGCTTGCCTTTAGGTGGATGGATATGTCTTTCTTTAGACGATAGTAATTCTCTATTATGAGTAATTGCTTTTGTTTTTTGTTTTACAGTTAGCGTGAGTGCAAGCATTTCCAGTATGTTTTTTCATTTCTATGGTAGTTAATGTGCAATGAATAACTATTGAGGCATAAAATATCTTCTACCTTTTCTCGATTTAATAAACTACACTTCCATTTCAACAAGTATTAAACTGATGCATAAATGCAAACTATCTCTATTTTTACTATTTACACTTTGTGTATATTTATTAAATGTATATTATGACATTATGTCATAATGTTAAAAGTAAGTCTAAGGAAACATACTACATAAGGTGTAATGCTACAATATTAATTTCAGTTCGATAACATAATCGGATTATTTCGGAACAATAGTGATACATACTCGCGCTTATGTAGTAGTGACCATAGAGTAAGAAATATTTGTATTTTTTACTCTATGGTAGTGCTTGTGACGATGCTTCCGCGCCGTCAACTATGTTAATTTGAAGAAAAAAAATAATACCTTCATCGGTCGGGGTTGACATTCATAAAAAAACTTTTATATGTATCTCTAAATATTACTTCTTTTATAATTCGTATATAATTACTACTAAAATCGTACTGTATACATAAAAACATTTATATATTTGTAAACTTTAAAGTGACAATATGGGATACATATAGCTACAATAAAAAAGGAAATTAAAAATTATTTTGTAGATTTGCTTGATGAGAATATTCTGAGTATAACATTATATTCACGGCAAAATAATAATAATATAGTGGATTAAAAAAACATAATAAACATACAGAAGAAATAACCATGTTGTTGCTTCTATCTGACATTTCACAATAAACAAAAACGTACACATTTATTGCGATGAGATATGTATATTACGTGCATTATATATTTAAATAAAGGTCTTTGATTGATTTAATTGCTCTAAGAACAAATTCGTGCAGCAAAAATATTATGTAGAAGGGGTAACTTAGATGAAAAATAATTGGTACGTAATATTTGTTTAAGAGTCTTACTTTGCTTGTCGTTATTCATAAGATGATCCTGAAAGTTGTTCTTGGAATGAGGTAATTTAAAATCATAAGTGTTGCTTAATACAGATTTAACAGTACAATTATGTTTTCCAATAGAAATGAGGTTCATAGGATAACAAGACTCTGTAATTGCATCCGGAATAAAAGGACAATGGGATTCCGGTATGTTATCTGAAGTAATAGAACAATTCAACTCTGGTACTATTTCAGGATAAACTGGATTATTGTTTTCTGGAGTTGTTTCCGGAAGAATAAGGCAACTATTTTCTGGAATTGTTTCTGGAAGAATAAGACAACTGTTTTCTGGAAATATTTCTGAAAAATTAAGAGGATGAGAAGATTCTGATAAATCATCCGAATTAGTACAATCCCAAGAATACTGACATGTATTTATTAAAACATCATCTACGTTTTCACTCTTTGATGTTTCATATTCCTCCGATTTTGACTGAAATATTATGGGGGAAGTTGATGCATCACAAAACTGTGTTAAAGCTTCTAAGTCTTTTTCGTCACACTGGACAGCTTCATTGACATCCTTGTTCGGTAAATTGATTAAATCTTCGGAATTATCGAAATATCTATAACTTTTCCTATTAATATTACCGTAACTTATGGTTTTATGCTTATCATGGACAGAACTGGTTTGACAATTTCTGAGTGTTTCCCTTTCTACATTCTTCCGGTTATAAAGAGCATTGTTTGCCAATTCAGGATAGCTATTCTCGATAACGCTTAACGCTTTGAGAATATTATTTTCTGCAGATCCAGTAATTAACACTTCTATGCACGTTTTACCCTTGTAAAGTGTAACTGTAGAATATTTGGGAATTGTAATTTTACACAGACTAGAGCGCTCAATTGATATTATTCGTCGGTCGGTAATATAGTTAAGTAAACTTCCTATTCTGTCTCTTTGCAAGTTGAAATTTAATTTGCCAGAAATTTGTTTAATAGTTTTCTTTTTAGTGCAAATATACTCGTCAAATATTTGGGATGATATAAAAGATAGCAAAGTAGACTCCAAATCATCAGACGAAACGGATAATTTAAATCGAAATTCGTATTTATCTACTTGATTATTGTAAATAATTTTATTAAGAATTAATTCTTGATCAGACAGTATATTTCCTCTTTTGTCAGTACTTTTGCGTGTATCATTATTATAATTACTAGTACTATTTAAATTTAGTTGGTTATTTTTTGTATAACTATGACTATGTCTGTGTTCATCATCTTTAACTATGCTATTTAGGGGTAGACACTGTTTCTCAATATCTTCTTGGCTTTCTGATAGTAAATAGTTCAGCGGTGATAAACTTGTGTTATTATTAATTATTTTACTGTAATTTTCTTGCATAGAGACGAGATATTTTGGAACTTTTGTTGGATACTGTCGGAAATACTTTTTATTAAATTCGCATTTATAAAAATTTTTACTTCGTTTTGATCTGTTTTGAAGAGTAGTAGGATTGACAAGACGAGGCAGTGCAACAAATTCCTGATTCGACTTTGAAAACTGATGCAAGTGGAAATTGTTCTGCCCAATCTGTGCTACTTTAGAATCGCACTCTAGTTTGGTTATCTTCCCATATTCACAATTGTATATTTGCGAATCATCGATAAATCGTCCTAACTTGTGAGTTTGGGACATAGGTGATCTTGATAAGGAAAGCATACCTGTGTTTGAGAACATATTTTCGATAATGTAAATATACAAATTAAAGGTAATCCTTTTCGCAGTAAAGAAACAAATACAAATTGATTATTGTATAATTATGTACGTAAATTGCGGCATTTTAAAATTTGAAAATGTATAAATTCATAAAATACACCAAACATAAACCTCACCCAGAGTGCGTCGTGTAATGCTGAGATCTCATATCAAACAGTTATATAGTTGAAGCTATATTTGGTTCATATTGAAATTAATATCCAGTTTTAATAATATTGAAATTTAATATTATGAACAATTTAAATATTTATGGAAAATATACATAAGCTTACCGATTTAAATGTAATATTATCTAATTATCATTTATTAAATATGTGATTTATTTAAATACAATGTAATTTGAGTTGCAAATGTAGAATAAATGGAAAATAATCTATGATATTTGTACTTTTAATTATATTTATTCGTTTTTTGATTTATGGTTTGCGGCAGTTTTCAGCGTTTATAAGCCATGGATTACTCCTGGTATAATAGTATATTACGCCACGCGAATTGATGGTTTTTACTCACGCTAATTTATTTTTGAGTATTAATTTGAGTGAGTAAAATTATCAATTCAAGTGCGCGTAAACGTTTTATGCCACAACTATATTATAAGAAAATT
>JAUZND010000132.1:0-14376 GCA_034780555.1 Coelogynopora nodosa | reverse complement strand
TAATCATTTAAATTTGCTGTCCTAATATCTCTATGACATTTAAATTTGAAATTCAAAATATCTCTATGACTTTCAATAGTTATTCAAATAAATCAGAAAAATAATTTCTATGCCTTTCAAATAATCACTTCATCAATGCATTTATACACCTATATAAATATCGAACAAATAAATTTTCTCACTGCTGCTTGTTTTTTTAGGACAGCCTATATTTGTATATGACAATAGAAAGGTAAATTTATTATTATTTTAATTGCTTTTTTATGTAAATTATTTTAAGAACCTATATCCATAAATAAATGTGTATAATATAGACTACATACAATGCACAAAATGTTAGTTGCAGGTGTGACACACTTTTGCAAATTTTTCAAAAATTGCAGTGCTGTTTGCATACATGCAGGTACCAATTGGGCAGGCTTCTGCAGCCATGGCTGTTGTATATCTGGATCAATAATAACATGTTTTCATAAATGCTGGAAAAATTTCTTTCTTTTTGGCCAGATCGAATTTGGTAGTAGTACCTATACATATCACATTTCTTACATTATAGTACTTGTACACTAAGTCCATACAATTTATTACCTAATAAAGAATACCAATGAGTTGTAAGCAGCAATGTTAAGATTCATGAACAAGGTCATGGGCCACCTGTTACATTTCCTGATGCAGTTGTATTCCAACCAAAGTGTTTTCTTTGGTTGTAATCCATATTGATCTTGGGTTTCTTGTTATCATCATTGGCAATCACTGGTTTTTTATGAAGTGTTGAAAGAAAAATAACAGTTTTTTGGCACATAATTTTTGTTGGAACCCGAATATGCTAGACTTTTCTGGATACAATGGATTGGAAGCATTTCTAATGGCAATTCAGGTTTGTTTTTCCTGATAGTTCCTGTCATAGTAAGCTCACATTAAAGAAAAATGTTTGACAGTTCCAAACTTGTAAAGAAATGATCCATATAGACATGGCGACCAGATCCAGTGATCATATAAGTAAGATCCAAGACAACCTGCTGTCCTTACCTTTTTCAGGTATATTACCTGTTTGACCAATGTATGATTGGAGGTTCATGTAATAAAATATTTCTGCATTAGCAAGAGCCATAATTTCAGACTGGTTATACTTACTGGCCTTTGGGGAATATACATTTTGAATGAACATTGTCCACGAAAAACAACTAACTGTTCATCTACTTTACAGTCACTTTTGATCCTGTTTAATATGACATATGGAACTTATTTATCACTTGTTCAAATATATTTCTAATTAGGGCGAATTTATCGCCTCAGTCTCAATGATCATGGTCATCAAACAAAAGGCACCTCAATAGATCAGAGAAATGGTTTATTGAAATGGCCCTCGGTGCTCCTTGGTGCTCCATAATTCTGACACCGATGTTTTATTTTCATGGAATGTCCCAGCCAGCAAAGTCACACCATAAAATGAATACAGTTCAGTAGAGTATTTGGGGTCCAACTAACCTTTTGTTTCCTTTGATATTGGTAAAGATTATAATTTGTTTGTTGAATATCTTCGGTGATTATTCCTAGGATTGCATGCTTGGGACTGATGCCACATGTATTTCATATGCGAACCATTGGTCCAGTAGTCTTCCATGCCATAGTATATTACGTCCCTGGATTATCCCAATATCTATGTTGATTGGCTGACTTTCCAAAACTACTAGACCATTCTTTGATGTCATTCTATTTACATATTGATGAATTTTATTTACTATCTGTTCCACTATATCGATTACTCGATCATCAATAATGCCATCCTGTTCAAAACTGCCACCACTAGTTTCATCACTGCTATTGTCATTATCTGAACTTTCTTGAAATATTCTCTCTAATGCTTCCACTGCATTGTAACGACGTGCCATAATGGTTTATAAACTGACATAGCTAATCGAAGTCTGAAATGTACACTGGTTATTCTGTGTTATACTGGCGTAGAATGTGTGATATTTATAAGAATATTAGGCAAGTTTTGTATTTATGTATGCTCGGAAAACATAAAGCAGATAAATCAATAGTAGGTACGTATACCATGTGCATATATTCAGCATAGAAATTGGCCAATCACAACATAGTAGAATTGATATACAGAATATTAGACTATGTGTATTTTATTCTATTCCATTCTGCCTCGATGCAATAATACAGTATAATAAATATAGTTATATATTATAATATTTATACATTATTATATTATAAATTATAATTTATATAGTAGTATAATAAAGTATAGCATACTAAGTAGCAAAATTACAAGCTGGGATACAGACCCCACTGGTAAACAATGTTTATATATTTAGGAAAAGTCAGAAAAGCAAAACATTTTATCATGACAGTATTTTGAAATTGCCTTGGGGTCGGTCCGTATATTTAGGGTTAATAACAAATACATTCAACCAGTGTATCGTGCTTGTTTATATGAACTAATTCAATAATACTAAAAGGTCAAATTAGTAAAAATTCACTCCATAACGTGGTGACATTTGTTTTGATTTCATGCTTGAATTCATTAATAATTTTGTTACGTGTAATATACAAAAAATGACCACACAGTCTGATACTGATTATACATGACATGCTACCTGGGATAAAACGTGATATCAGTTCCATAAAACCTGATGTCACATGCCATTTTTATAGAATACCTCAAAAATATTTACTTAATAAAATAACTGCTATGGTTTATTTCATAAATTATATTTTAAATTTTAACAATCATTTTTCGTTTAGTATTATAAAAATATGTTATGTATATTATTAATAATGTGCTAAAATATTGATATTTCTTAGTCTATATTAAAACAATCATAATATAATTTTAATTAATGTTTATAAATTAATTAATTTGAGTATTGTAAATTGAAACCAAAATTCGACTTTTCCCACTTCCCTCGTTTCAGATTCCGATACCATTGTTTTGTCCGGTAAATGGGAGTTCCAGCTTTCTTTCGATGGCTGAGCATCAAGTACCCCTCAATTGTAGTCCAATGTGTCGAGGAGCATGGCAAAGCCATCGATGAACAAGGACTAGAGCGTCTCCCAGTCGACTCGAGTCAGCCCAACCCGAACAACATCGAGTTAGACAATCTCTACCTGGACATGAACGGCATCATCCATCCCTGCACACATCCGGAGAACAAGGCAGCGCCCCGGAATGAGGCAGAAATGTTCGTTGCTATTTTCGAGTATATCGACCGTATATTTGCCATCGTCCGTCCACGACAGGTAGGTCAGAGTTTACAGAAGTTGTGGAATTCCACGATAAACTTATTAAGTCTCGGAAATTGAGCTTTAATAATATGTCTTGGGAATTATGTTACTCATATTAAAAATATTCCCATGAGACTAGGAAAATCGTAAAGGAGATTTTAACCCATATTAAATTATTATTAATACTATTGTTTAATTGTGCTTTTGGGAAGGTAATATGTCAGTGTTCCCACAAACTCTCTAAAACTGGCGAAATCGAGTAAGTATTTATTATTATTTTATATATTTTTTGTAATAAGCAATAACATATTTAATTTCCATCGGATAGTGCCTAATAAGGGAAACATAAATATTTAAAATTAATATTACCTTAGTTATTTTGAAACTTTCAAAACCGTTCATAAAAATTCGTGAAAATAAACCTGTAGTAGTCATGGAAGTATTCTTTGGATATCAATTTACTAATTGCTGGGACACGTTCAAAGTTAGATGTATTGTGTACTATAATTGTATAATAATAGGTATAATAACAAATATTCAACTTTATATGTTGATATTATAATTAATATTGCATGATTTGTATTATTGTATCTTTAATACACAGTGAAACTAACATTGTACCTTGTTTGGTGACATCCCTATGAACCCTGCCAGGTGCTCTACATGGCCATCGATGGGGTTGCCCCACGTGCCAAGATGAATCAACAGCGTTCGCGTCGATTTCGAGCCGGCAAAGAGACCCGTGAGAAGACTCTGACGTTGGCCCGTCTGCGTCAAGAACTTCGCAGCAAGGGGGCCTATCTACCCCCTGAAAAGTCGGCCAGTGAGCACTTTGACAGTAACTGCATCACGCCGGGCACTCCGTTTATGGCACGATTGGCTGATGCCTTGCACTACTATGTGCATGATCGGCTCAATTCAGATCCCGGCTGGAAGAATATTAAGGTGTGCATTGTTTACGTCATTATTGTCGGGTGATAGTTAGAATCATAGATTTTCTTATTCTCTCCTAGATGAACAATCTAACTTAAACTTCTTATAAGCGATGAGTCATACAGCAGTTTCGCGAAGCAATAGAAATATTCTAGTAGTTGTGCGGATCCTAAATAGTCTAATTAGGTTGAAACTTAATGTAGTTCATTTTCTCTTACTAAATTTACTTATTTATTTGACTAAGTTTAAATAAACGTAAAATTGTACTACGATTTTAATGGTGTAAAATAAAATTTGATCTGGTAAACTTTTCATTGTTAAAAATAGCTTTGTTTAATGCCTATTTAGGATTTGCGCACTGCAATATAATTTCCTTTTTCTTGCAAAATCTTGTATGACTAATTTTTCTCACAACCGCCGTGTACAAATAATAATAATTAATAAATGAAAAACAACAATAATAAAAAAGTAATAATATAAAAAGCCACTGAAGTAATTACCGCTGTTGACGTAATTTTTTTAATTTTTAATTAGTGTATTTTCGTAATAATAGTATTTTACGCAACTTGTACACAACCCTCACCCCGCAGGTGATCTTGAGCGACGCTAACGTGCCGGGCGAGGGAGAGCACAAGATCATGGACTACATCCGACGACAGCGCACCCAGCCCGATCACAACCCCAACACGCAACACTGCTTGTGTGGGGCGGATGCCGACTTGATCATGCTGGGACTGGCCACCCATGAGCCCTACTTCACCATCATCAGGGAGGAGTTCAAGCCCAACCAGCCACGGCCCTGTGACCTCTGCGGCCAGTTGGGACATGAAGCCGGTGACTGTGTGGGTGCGCCCCGGCCTGAGGACACGCCCAAGGACACCCAGGTAGCCTCATATCATATCTAGTTTTCCGATAAGTCCCGCTGTAACCCCAAATATCGCCCATCGACGCAGGACCCTGGAAGCCAGATAGTGGCAGTGGAGCAGGAGTTCATCTTCATCCGCATCACAATCCTTCGCGAGTATTTGGAGCGAGAACTTCGAATGGACGGCCTCCCATTCGAGTACAACTTCGAGCGTGCCGTGGACGACTGGGTGTTCATGTGCTTCTTCGTGGGCAACGACTTCCTGCCGCATCTGCCCAGCCTGGAGATCCGGGAGAAGGCGATCGATCGTCTGGTGGAGCTGTACAAGCGGGCTGTGTACAAGACGGGCGGTTGGCTCACTGATAGTGGGCAGGTCAACCTGCCCCGCGTACAGCTCATTATGCAGGTGAGACCATATCACTTCAGTCGTCATACGTTTGGACATCCGACATGTGGGAATTTTAACTATTGGGTGCAAGCATTTGTCAGTTTATAGTCAACGTATCACTTCCTATTATAATACTTACAAGTTTGCCAGTTTTATATACTAAAAAGTTTTAAATATCGACAGGCTTAAAAAAGTAAAAATTTTATATTTACATCCCGTATGCGTGCGGTTATACTATTATATAATTATCTTGTTTTCAGATGTGAACTATGCAACTTTGATATTTGTTTATTATAAACATTTCCTTCTGATACATCGGTCAATTTAACCATTTCAACAGTTTTATTAAATCGAGATTTTGAGATGCTTTCATCTGAAAGTCACGGAGGCATGCATGCATAAATATTTTGCATTCCTCACAGTGACCATTACTTGTCTTTATTTATCATGCATGATTCTGTTAGATTGCAATTGCTGTAATATCAGTACTAGGCTTTCGCCAATTTAATTAATACTATTAACACACGAATCTCAATATAAATATAAATGATAATGTACCAATTAATTATCAGGAAACATATATTATAAAAGTGGTTTAATAACTTACGTCTAAACTTTCTGATATATTTATTTTTCTCTAATTAATTTCAATAAAGTTAGTTATCGAAACATTTATATATTTTAATTAAACGTTTGAAATACTAATCTAGTATACATCATTACCTAATTTGAAATATACCTTAACTATATTTAAATATCTTCGACCAACATACATTCGGTCACTAACAATTCTAAGACTGGAATTATTGTGATTATTAATTATGATTGAAGTCCATGACCATGTTTATGAGTTTGGATTATCTTGAAAGCTCGGGTTAATATAATATCGTTTTATATTAAACCAATTGAATTGGTTTTTTAGTTCAGTGTGCCACTCGTGTGTTTTTTTACAAGTAAAAAAATACTAAAATTCATTACTAAAACGCAATAATGTTGAAGAAAGACTTTCGCATTTACCAAAAACTCCCAAATAACAGCGTTAGTAGCGTTTACATAGTTTTAGTTCCAAATTTCAGTCCGATCTAATTTTTATCGAGAATATAAGTTGATGAGGAAATATTTTCCCACTCAAAACAAAGTTTACACAGAGTATGGAGACGCCATCGATTTTCAGAGGTTGGGAATGAGTCATCCAACACAGCTATTCTAGATGACTTTCTCGCCACAGTAGATGTGTTCTCTGTTCTTAGTTCTCAGACTTGGTTAGCTGGTATCGATCGTCAACAATGGAGTCGTGATAAAAATGAATAGTTGGTGAAGTATTCATTTTCGATATTTTATATGTGTTTTGACAACATTATCAACAAAAACTAATATATGATAAATTAACTGTCTCATATTTAAATGAATGTCATGATTTTCTCGAAGAATGCAGATATCACAACATTATTTGACAGACATAATATTAATTTTCACGATTGTTTGAGTAAGATTTGGATGACCATTTTTTGTATTAGTGTGCGCCTTGTGAAAATGTTAATTTTTGTTGATATTTATTAACATTAATGTATTCTGACTATTGAATTGATTGACGCTGAAATATTAATTGTTTAGTAGTTAAATATGACAGCATAAAAAGTGATTTTTCAACAGGCTTAGTCGATTAATTATTTACATGGTTTATTTTCTAAATGAACACAGAATATGGCGCTCATAAAGTTCCACTGTCAACTCTGATAGAAATTTAATGTTATATCTTCAGTTAACATACTTTACTAAACAATGTTGTTAAAATATGTAGGTTGGTACAATCAAGAGTTCGTTGGTAACAATTACTTCGATATCTATAACACTCATTTATATTTTGACTAATCAATTTAACCATTTTTAAATAATATGTTCTTAATTCGATTATCTTTTTTAATGTCTTTATTAATCATCCAGGGGAGATAATATCCTACTTTTTATTTCTCCAGAACTTTGTTCTTTTTATGAATAGTATAAATAATCTGTAATATTAGTCTGGGGGGAGTTGCATTTTAACTCTTTGATAATTATCCTTGTTATAATTGATATTGTCATTGATATAATCCTTTTATGTAATTATTATAGCTCAGAATATATTGTCTTCTTTTATCCAAAAACATTTAAACTTAGGAGACTAAAACAAATTTCAGGGTCTTTTCGCACTTAAAAGTGTCCGGTTTTTTTAGACTCCATGTATCTCTTGAGGAAACTTATTTTTCTCCCACTGCAATGCGTCATCAAGCCGATAACATATTTTACTGTGGGCTAAAATGATATAGTGTACCACTATCACTGGTAATATTTGTCTGTTAACAAAGCTCCAAACACCCGTTCATCCCCACCTATCCAGGAGCTTGGCCAGGTGGAGGACGAGATTTTCAAATCGCGCCGACGTGGCGATCTCAACTACCGCCGTCGCCAGAGTCAACAGCAGCAGCGTGGCGGTGGGCGTGGTGGCGGTGGTGGTCCAGGTGGAAAGCGGCAACGTTTGGGTGATGGTCCCGCCTTTGTGCCTGCCGGGCAGTTTGCACCACATGCCCTGGGGGCGGGCAGGGGAGGTCCTCCACCACTGATGCAGAACGTGCGTCAGGAGGCCTTCCAGATGCGCAATGTGGACTCTGCTGAGCGCAATCTCAGCAATCTGGATGCGGCCCAAGCGCTCAAAGTAGGTTTTGTTTCATATAAGACAATTTTGGTCACTAACCGGCCCTTGAACATTATTAATTTACTTTTATTGACTGGCCATATTTACTTATATAATTGATTTTTGAATTACTGACTATACATAAAGATATTCTAAATTTATTTTGTTTAAAACTAATCATTATATTGATTTTTGTGTTTTGAACAAGTATAATAAAATTATTCGTGATAAAAATAGCCCATAAAGAATATTTTTATATTACGCTATTTTTCTAAATAATATTATGTGTGTTATTAAATAATTTATAAATATCCAAAATTTGGTCAATGAGAGAAATCTTCAGAAAATGTTATCGAATGATATCTTATCTGTTCGTACAAAGTAACCAACCGGGTATATTCAAAAATTGTAACTTGCTTAACTGTAAAATTATATTCATCTAAAATGTTTTTTGTGGTTTTATATTAAAATATTATGTATAACAACTATATACCGATTAATGATACTGAACCTGCGAATGAAAAATACAAACATGTAATAAAATCATAATCTATGAATATAGCGACAACTGGTTGGTTTATGCTTTATTTGCTGTTATTATTTATTTACTTGTTTATTGATTTTGTCTCAAGTTGTGCATTTGATGACAGTAGAAAAGACCTTTCGAGTAGTCAGGAAACTCGTAAAAGTAAAGTATATTTGAAAATTACTCGCCAAAATTGGTAAGTTTAATTGGTTACATTTTTTGTTAAGATAATTGAAAAAATATTGATAATTTTACTTGTTAACTATAAGTGATAGTGCTATTTCCAAGTAATACCGTGGTTATTCCCATCAACTGGTCTTTGATTACCTACTAAACATTGATGCTCACTGATTGAGATAATTAGTATTCAATCATACTGGTATCGAACTCAATGTTAAAATTATACAGTCTTCCTGTGTAGAATATATATTAAAAAATATATAGAATATTAAACAAAAAAATTACATCAATATTATAAATATAGGATGCTTTAGACTTAGTTATTATTAATCTTAGAGTAATTGCACACAAATTTAAGAACTAATTAAAATATATATACCTTGTAATGACGTGTGAACGCTGAATAGAACAGAATTAGTTTTTTTTATAGAAAGGAATGTGTAGTAATTTGTAATAATTTGTATAAAATTAAACTTATGTTTAGAAACCGACCTTTCTTGTATTTTCATATTATTATTTCAATTTACTTTGACTTGATCATATCAAAAATCCAATGTAAATTAATATTTACTATACTTTTTTTGAAGGAACACGTGTGCCAGTACCATTTTTACAATTGGTCGATTTAAATGTTTTTCCATATAGTTGTAAACATGTACTGCATACATATACAAGTACTGCAGTCGTAGTAGTTTAATTTCTTACTAAATAGAATCCATATTAGATTTACAAAAGCAAAATCTGCTATTCACAATTTATTACTAAACCAAGAATGTTTTCTATAGTAAGTGGTGGTTGATCGATTACACTTTAACTACGATTAGATATGATTGTAGTGGAATGTACTTTATACATCGATTCATGGAAATCGTTTTACGGTGGGTATTTTGTTTATTTCAAGGGAGAAAAGTTACGTTTAATCAATCGGTAAAAGTAAATAAAGCTGACTCATTTATAAAGCTTAGAATAATATTGTTTAAATAAACTTCATAAATAATTGGGGTCTAAAAAGTTAAAATAACAATTCGTTCGTATTTTGCCGAGAGGCATACATGAAAATCTTACGTCTTCAGGAGGGCCATTTGAAAGTTCACAATTGAACTATATACTGATAATACCAACCAATCTGATTAAATGATGTAGTTAAGTTTCTATCAACAGACTGTTATACATTAATAAATATTTATAATATTTTGATATTTCCACCAGAAATGGAAATATATAATCACTTACATCCTTTTGCAAATGTCCATCTAATTGACACAATAATTGATGTGGAAATGTCTCCATTGACCCACAGTCCATGCTGCGAGCCCCAGGTCAGCAGGACTCCAACCCACGCAAGCGGCCCTCAGAAGAGGGTCCCTCTGGCGCAGCCGCTGCCCCCGCCAAACCTGACCCTTACAAGGTGGGCGAGGAGGAGGACGCCAGGGATGAGGTGAAGTTGTGGGAGGACGGCTGGCGGGAGCGCTACTATCAGAGCAAGTTCGGCGTGGATCCCAGCGAGGACCCCAAGTTCTGTGTCCACGTTGCGCATGAATATGTGCGCGGCCTGTGTTGGGTGCTTGCCTACTATTATCAGGTATGCTGTCAGTGTCCTGTCTCTACCCATTAGTTAAGATATTTCCATGGGATAACGAGTATTTTTTGAGAATTGCAGGAAAATTTCTGTATTTTGCGCTTTGTCCTGATTGTATATTGGTTACTATTAGCATATAAAATGTGTATAGCATAAACAAAATATACTAACATGTGAATGCTATTCATTATATTATATAGTTTAAATTGGTGTTTTATTGTTTTTAACTTTTACGTTGTATTTTTGTTACGTATTTTAGACAAGTTTACGTTTTCTCAGTTAGCGGTTTTTTTTTCATTATTATTGAATATTATATTAGGGGCCTACTCAATATATTGTAATAGTTTTCATTAAAAGTTTGAAACATTTTACATATATTTAATTTATCCTGTTCTTAAGTTTTTATAAACCTATATATAAACTCTATAATGATACCCAATAATCGGTATATTCAGTTATTTCTTTGCTGAAATCTTTTATAATAGTTTTTATGCAGTCTGGTACAAATCATAAACACGCAGTTAATGTTTTAATATACGCTTTTGTGATTCGATAATTTCCAAATTGACTGACTGTGTGCAACCTGCAATTTACTTTCCGCCGTCCGTGGCAGGGCTGTGTCTCTTGGAAGTGGTACTTCCCCTACCACTACGCCCCATTCGCCAGCGACTTTGTGGGCATCTCGGATCTCACGATCGAGTTTGAGAAGAACACATCTCCCTTCAACCCGCTGGAGCAGCTGATGGGGGTGTTCCCAGCCGACTCCAAGTCGCATGTGCCACCCTCGTGGCAGCATCTTATGACGGAACCCGAGTCACCGGTTATCGACTTCTATCCCACGGATTTC
The DNA here is from genome assembly GCA_034780555.1 of Coelogynopora nodosa. Classification (NCBI taxonomy): domain Eukaryota; kingdom Metazoa; phylum Platyhelminthes; order Proseriata; family Coelogynoporidae; genus Coelogynopora; species Coelogynopora nodosa. Next base: position 3,153 of record JAUZND010000132.1, on the reverse strand, counting down.
AAGGTGGGGCTTACGTTACAGCCACATACAGAATATGCTGTTTACTGGGTTATAAACCTATTTCAGTGAAAATTTCTATTAGAACCCCTAGAGATAGTTTTACACTAAAATATCTACAAAACAGTATAATTCTTGTAATCGCGAACCACTATAAAAATTTAAAAATCATCGATTAGTTACTCAAAATCCTCAAGTTTGGAAATTCCTACCAACCCTGGATATCCTGGATAAAGAAATGTCTTCTTGATATTTTATGTTAGGATTTTTTTTCAAATCTCCCTGTAAAAGATGGTAAAATGATGAATTATTGCTAAACACAACTATTATGGTTGCAGAGAGATAGGCGTCCCTGGAATGCTGAGCTGTCATTAAGGAGGGAGGTAGTTAGGATTGAAGTTTAGTCATTATACTTTGTATTTGCTAAGCACAGCTGTTTGTATTTTTGTAACAATATTGATTTAAATTATAACCTATTATGTTTAAATTATCCGATCAACTAAATATTGGTATTGTGTCACTATGTCACTACCACTAGCTGCGCCAACAAACAGTTAAACAATTAGGGAAAGTATTTTTATAAAAAATTATTTTGGACCTTAAGGGAGGGAGGCCATTGTTATCATAGCTCATTACATATAATCATATAAAATTTTCGCCTGGGTGTTATTTTTGTTTTTTCTAAAAGCTAGTAGGAACCCTGTCAAAAAACCATGCTCTAATTATTAATGTTTTAGTTGTTACAATGAAGTAACAATACAATTTTTATTTTATGGTTTTATATTATTTACCAGTTTTATTGGTTCCAGCTCGACGTTTTGTACTTCTAGTTGCACCACCTTGCTTTATTATGTACCATATACATGTAGATGTATTTTGATAAAATGTTGTGCTATATAGAAAAATTAAAAAAGGGCTGGCTTGCAAGATTCCTACAATTTTTATACTATATAATCATGAAACTTTAATTTAAATAATGTATATAGAAAAGTGGTTTTGAATAATTTGAAATATTATCGTTAGTTAGAATTTTCCCTTAAAACCGAAGAATGTCATGTAATTTTGTTTGAATTTCTCTAGAATAGTCATGAAATTATGTTAAAATATTCTGTATGATCCCTGTGCGTGAAAAGTTTAATTTAATATGACCTTATTAAGGCACCATATTACTACTGTTATACCAGCTAAAGTTGTCTTCTTCCTCTCGCTGGTTATAGGTGGACCTGAACGGGAAGAAGTACCAGTGGCAGGGGGTGGCCTTGCTCCCCTTCGTGGACGAGCGACGTCTACTGAAGGCGGTGGAGCCCTACTACTCCAGTCTCTCCCACGATGAGAGGGCCAGGAACGTGCGCGGACCTGACCGCATCTTCTGTCATGCCGACCATCAGCTTGCTGCGCTCATCAAGGTCACACACACTCATTAATTATTCACAACTGGGTCGTTTGCATTATTAGTTTTATATCATGTGTAGAAATAGTGGTGCTCTAATGGCCCCAACCATACTCTAACAACTCCAATGAACACGCACTGCTTTGTGTGATACAAAATATAATATAGGTCTCTAAACAATAATTCATAATACTTATAACTAGCACAACATTTTCAAAAACGACTTTTTCTGTTATAATAAATATAGCTTTTTTATTTTCTTTAAAACAAAACTTACTACTTCTCAGTAGCATACAATACATTTATCAGAAAACTAAAGTTAATAATATTATATTGTATATCATATATTAGGGGATTATTTTATGAATAATTACTATTATGTATTTAATGCATACAATATATATTATATCTCGAAATTTTTTTATGAACTATGATTTATTTTAATTAATTAATTATTAGATTAGATATATTACATTTATTTTAACCAACTCAATGGGTGAAATGCTAGATACTATTGCAGTATTGCCACAAGCTACGATATATATCGCACTGCGATATTTTGACTCACCCCTGCGATATTATCAGCGGCCCTTGCGATATTTTATTTTTTTTAAATTTAATATAAATTATGTTACTATTTTAAAACATGTTAGACTATTAAGAGGGGGTTACTTCAGCGGAGTATTAAAAAATATTAATTGAAGGACGCTAGTTCAGCTTATAACCAACAAATATGATAGACTCAATATGGCAGCACAACCAGTTTACTAATGCTAAAATTATGGGATTGGACTCGATTGCACTACCTTCTAGATAAAAATGACCAAAATAATAACAAATTAAATGAAGCTGTCGTGCTTATTTTAGGCCACCCTATACGTTTATCAAACAAGTGTTTCTTATAATCAATATTCGGGGGAATAATAACTTAATTTATTAATTAATTTTTACTTTATAAAAGTATATTTTATTTACCTGCGATATTATTGTGCTGTGGCCTCACTACTATTGATCGAATGGACTTATTCCCACCGCTTGACCATACTTTGACCTCGCCTCTTTACCACTACAGGTGCTCTACACGAACGGTACCACACGTAGCTTTCCACAGGAGGACCCTCGACCGGCCACTGAAACCGCAATCGACCCCGCGCTAACGCAGGGCCTCACTGGCAAGTTGTGGGCTGACCTCGATGTCACCCATCTCCCTGGGGAGAACATCCTGAGCCCGGTGCCGCTCTGTGATCCCATCCCTGACTGTCAGGTGGTGTCCTCGTGCTATCTGGACCCCCAGTATGCATCGGATTTCATCTTTCCGGCGGTGCTGCTCAAGTCGGTGAGATCACCCCTCCACTGCTCTGCTTTGTATCATGCTGGTCAGAGTTCATTTGTAGTGTACCTCATTTTTACATGCTTTAAACAAGGTGTCCGCGACCTGGAAAACCGGGATTACGGATTTTTCAGTGAAAAGCAGGAAAAATAGAAACCGAAATTTGGAATAATTATATTTTAAATTTTTCTTCAAGAGTTTGTATTATTTCTATTAAAATTGATTGGAACCATTAGGCAAAATCAGCTCTCCAGATAGAAAGAAAAAAAAACAGAAATAATAAAATATAAATCAAAAGAAAGAGTAACTATATAACAAAGAAAACCGACAAAAAAGATACACAAAAGTCAAAGGAAAGAAATTAATAAAACTGGAAATAACAAGAGTACAACTTCCTAGAAAAAACTCAAGAAAACCAGCCAAAAGTAGACCAATA
>JAUZND010000131.1:0-14376 GCA_034780555.1 Coelogynopora nodosa | reverse complement strand
TGTGAGGTGTTCTTTTAGGCGGTCGCCGAACTTCCGTATAGAGCTGCCGATGTAAGAGGCTCCGCATGCGTCACAGTGCAAAATTATATTTTCACAATTATATAAATTCATAATTTCAGTACATTCATTAATCGTTTTAATTATATACAACTATTACTAAATAGATTAATAGAAATTGTTTTAAATATAATAAATAACACGTAAGTATAATTTCAGAAGTTAATTTTACCAATTGTATTTTTACAATTATTGATAATTAAATATTATTATAATGTTTTAAGTGTTATATTGGCATAGACTTATATATTACTATATTATTATTAAGTCTATGTTTATTAGTAAATAATAATATAGTAATATCCACTTATACCAAAGTATAGTTAAAAATTAATATAAAATTGCTAATCCAATATTTTAAAATGGATGCTAACGAATTATTTTTAGGTTAATTAAAAATTACTAGAAATATCGTAAAAGTAAAGTAGCCTACACCAGCAGTATTGTATTTAATATGACAAGCAGGTTAGAAGTGTTAAATGGTATTTTGAAGTAAAACGCATCGAAAGTAAGAATGCGGACTTTAAAATTCTTTTTGAATAATTTTCCAATAATATAACTTTGTGCATACAAAGGGCCCGATCAAGAATGACAATATTAAATATTATTTGCTTCATTTTTGAATAATGTAATAATTTTGCACTTGAAAACAGTGAAATAAAAAAAGTCGTTTTAGCAGTCGGTAAGACGTAGTTTTTCACATAACGACTACACATAAATATAAGTCGGTTTTACAATTAAGAATACATGTAAGTGTGAATCGGTTTGAATGCAAACTGAAACCAGCACATATTCACCACTTCAAGTCTCTAAAATCTCCAGTCTACTCGAGTCTATACATCGTCTAACAACACTACCCTCGAGTCTACATAGTCTAACAACACTCTACTCCCTTGCAGTGTACATCATCTATGAACATTCCACTCGAATCTACATCATCTATGAACATTTCACTCGAGTCTACATCGTCTAACAATACTCCACTGGAGTTTACATCAGTAGTATAGGAAGACTTGATTCCGGCACATCACTTTACCTTTGACGACCCCCTTACCTTCTACACATCTACGAACATTTCACTCGAGTCTACATCGTCTAACAATACTCCACTGGAGTTTACATCAGTAGTATAGGAAGACTTGATACCGGCACATCACTTGACCTTTGACGACCCCCGTCGGAATTATTAGAAAACCCATACACAATGATTTTATTTCACGATAATTTAGTGAAAATTCACTGACATGTCCAATCTGAATTAATTAAGATAATTTAGAACAAAATAGACACTGTAAGAGCGATATCTATTAAAATTAAAAAAGCTATTTCATTAATGGGAATAATAAATTATTTATGAAAATATTATATTATTTGCGCAAAACGACATATTAAAATATGTTATTTTAAATTTTATGCAAATTGTAAATTTTGTATAACCAAATGGTATCACAAAAGGACATTCTAAACATAACATTAAAAAATAAGATAAATCATACCTATAGGAACATGTAAGAAAATATAACATATATTGTAAATGAACCATGTAGTAGATCATCGAAATTATTAGAAAACACGCACATATGATTATATTTAGACCAATCTGTAAGAAGCAAAATCAAGCTGAGTGAACGTCAGAATCCTCATTGAAATCATCGTTCAATATATGCCCAAAATACATCAAAATGGTAAAATGTCTACAACTGTCAAATTTTAAGATTTTTAAAAATAAAATTCTTTAAATCAGATGAAAATCACTAAAATGTCTATAACTTCATTAAAATAATCCATAAAAATAATTAAAGTTTTGTACTTTATTTTTGCATATTGTTTATAACTGGTCTACCTAAAAATGGTGCCACCCCACTTGCAAAGATATTCAATTGCTCTCCGTAAACTTGTTTGTATACTAATATATATATACTAGTATCAACTTTTATTAACGATGAACTATCATTATTTGGTATTACGACGCAGTATTGAAACCATTTCAACACACATTATTTACCAGTATAATAGAACTCACTTTGCACTTTATATTTATTTCTTAATGGACCGATTTTAATAAGAATAATAAAACAGACATAGCGTACGACATCAATAAAAAATAGTTAAATGTATACAAAAACAATAAAATCGTATATTTTTTGTCATAATTATGAGGGATAAGTGAACGAAATTGAACATATACGTGTAAACAAATTGAATGAATAAGATGATGTTGTATTCAATAAATAGAAATATTGTAGCAATACGAATATTGATTTAGACAACAAACTTAGTACTAGAGTAACAAAGAAGAGAGAGATGGTGAAATAAGGCGGAAGTTTATCCAGACATCATTGGAACGTCAAAGAGATCACACACTCCCTCTGAATCATCGAGATTGTAGTAATAGTCTCGTTCACTGGGAGGAGGACTCAGTCTGAGTAGGGGACTGATGGTAGTTGCAGTGCTCACTTCTGACTCTGAACCAGGGAATAATGGGCCAAGCTTTAGCGTGTATTATAGGCGAAGTCACCCAAAAATAACACAACTAGACTAGAGTAGTAGAAACAACACTTTAAAGTTTATAGTTACTAAATAAAGTCATATGAGTGGATCGAGTGATGCCAGCCCTGTAACCCCAACATCCCTTACATTTTATACCACATTTGAATCGATATCAAGAATTATCAAAATTCTGATTTTCCCGACATCTACGATAATGAACCTTGTCAAGTATAGGTGCGAATTTCTGTATATTATAAATATTGATTGTAGCACCATTACATATGACTAGTGCACGCTCCCAAAGAGAAAAGTCATTAGGACGTATTACAAATTATGATAATTTAATACAAAAAATACATTATTTTATGACCAGTGGAAGCATAGGCTATTTAGATAACCATAACAAGCCGGGTAATCAAATTATCCTTTCCCGAATATTGACGCTTTTTAAAAAGAATTAATATATATTGAATACTTTATTTACATTATTCAATGTGATAATCTTAAAACGATATATAATGAAAAATAACGTATAATAGAATAAATAAAAAATTAGTTTGTAGAGCACTATAATATATAAATATATAAAATTAGGGATTTTATTTTAACGTTACATGGAAAATAATTAAATCATAGTAGTTAATAATACTGCCAAATCAAATAACGAACATTAATCAATTATATAATCAATACAAGATGTAACAACTAAATTGCACTGTAGTAATATTTTACGAAATAAATGTGTCTTTTATTCTATCCCGTTGGATGTAAGGTCTTCAATCGTTCATCAACACTCCACTTTTCATTAGTATTAAGTATGGTAATTGTATATAATATCCAGTATGATTGCTCCTTTTAAAATGATCAACAGTTTCTATATCTTCGTTTATTCCTAATTTGCTTTGTCTAATATCACTACGGTGGCCCGCTAATCTATCCGCCATTGATCTCCCAATTTGTCCTATATTAACCTCTTTGCAATCGTTGCATGTTATTTGGGTAAATGCAGTTTGTTGTACTACAATTACCTGCATATTTAATATTAACAGACTTTTCTGTCATTTCGTTAGTAAAACTTTTGTTTTCTGTAAATATTTCATAAGCTTTACATCTTGGTCGATTACAATTATGATTTTCTATAGCTAGGTTAATTGTTTTATTACGTTTAGAATTAAATTGAGCATATATGCTTTTGGATCTAAGATTTTTACCTTGTTTAAATGATAGGCTATTATTGGTGACTATGGAAATATAATTTCAGCTTCGGTATTTTCCATAATGTTTTAAGAGTTTTACTAATAATATTTGATAAAGGTGTAACTTCAGGATATGTGACTACGCAAGGATTTATTTTAATTTCTATTTAGGGTTTATCATGTAATAGTTACCTTTTTTGTACCGAGGGCATTGATGACTGCTTTTTCTATCAAATGTTTCGAATAATCACGAAGAAAAATAAAATGAATATTCTAAAAGTCGTTTGTAAAAATCTGATAGTTCTGAACAAAATCGTCAATGTCTCAAAAATTGACTCCTCAAAATTCCTCTTTGCAAGATATCAGGTGATACCTACTGAATCTTAAATAAAAATTAGCAGCTGTTTGGTTTGCTATAAAAATCGGTAGTAAGGTAGCCAATTTTCAGGTGTAAGTTGATGTCCAGGAATTGAACATTTTATCACGTATGTTTATATCATATTTAAGATTTGTTGTAATGTTATTGATACAGAATGACCATGAGTCCAAATGAAAAAAATATCCTCAATATAACGTAACCAGAAAAGAGGATTTTTATCAGTTTGTTTTTGTTATTGCTGTAATATAGACGTGTCTATGTGGGACATAAATAATTTTGCAAAATTTACAGCAGTTGATTAAATAATAATTATATAATGTCAGATATGATCAACATATTTACAAACATCACTTTAATACCTAAGCAAATTTTCTGACTTTCCACTGAACAAAAGTATTTATAGTACAAAATTATATTTAGTAAGGATATAACGCGCGTATGCTAATATTTTGTGTATAATATATTCTAAACATTTTAATAAATTCTCTGCCGTTTCACAAAATTTATATCCTTGTTAACTTAACAGATATAACAAATTCGTGAAGGATTTGCTTGGCAACATGGTGATGAGACAAGGCAGTACCTCTGGTAAGATGTTGCGGAGTGACCAGATTCTGGGTCTGCAATGGACGACGTGGAGAGGCACGCCTGTTGAAGGAGGCCCCGGAAGGAGGAGGAGGTGCCTGCTTGTCAGGAGTTGCTGTGGCACTTGAAGAGTTGGAGCCGGGTTGAGGAGGGACCGACATGATGCGCGCCTTGTCACTACCTTCCTCCTGGTTGACGAGGAGGACACTGACCGGGGTTGTGTAGCTCTTCAGGTGCACCTGTAGCCGTCCAAGAGATTCATGGGTCATAGTGTGTCACATACAATAATAGTACGTCGAATATGAGATGATTATTGATAATATATAAAGTTAATTCCGGCTTATTTGTGAGTTTACATAATGACGGGAAAGAATTATATATTTAGTACAGTAGCTAGAAGAAAATTTTAAGATTAAGAGAATTTAATAATATCTATCAATTAGTATAATAAATTATTACACTCTAATTCATTGCTCAACACTACTACAAAACAATTAATACAAAAAACATATTCATAACTAAAGTCCAGACAGGTCTAACAAAAAGAAAATGTTATCATCAAACCATAAATATTAATTTTCTACATGTTTACAATCCAAGCATAGTATGTACACTATGAAAACAGGTATGGAGTGAAAAGATGGCAAGTCAAACCTGTATATTGAAAAGGTAGCATGTGAAATCCAATAAGCAGAAGGATAACTGGGAACAGACTGATGGTTATGTTCTTAGAAATGATGTATGAAAAATTGTCTTCTGTTGTATGCATTACTTGTTTTGTGTTATTTTTGTTTATAGTTGGTCGACTGCAGGAACTTGCTGCAATTGGCTTAAATAAGAGTACAGACTGGGCATATAATTTGTTATCATAACATGTCATTTGGCGCTTGTGTCCACTTGTTGCAGTGGTCTTCCACATCTTTTTACCCATGTTACTTAGGCTGTTTGATTTTTAAGGGCCTTGCAATGGAATTTGACATTGTTGTTCGGTTCTTCAGATATCCAAGTACTAAATGTATGTTGAAAAAGTTATTCGATGATATATTGCATTGATTTTAATAAAGACATAGTTTAATATTGTCTATTATATATAAAAGAATTGAGAAATATTTTAGGATATAATAAATATGTAGGACTAGGTGCTTTGTACCTGTAGTAAATTAATATTAATTGATATTATAATAATTAAAAATGGTGAAAAGCCTATTTGATCCACTTTTTTCAGGCTTATGAATAACATGGTTTAGTAATTGTTACAACAAAAATATAGCATGTGCTTTAATAAACAGGATAGTCAAACAAAATAATTAAAAAAACATGTTGCAACTCTCTACGTTCAGACAAATAAAATAAGAATTATAAGCATACTATTTATTACATTTAAATAGGTACATAACTATATGGTCTTAATAACCATTGACCTCAAAAATATACAATAGAGCCGCATAAGTTGTGCAGAACTTGTATGCATGTGATAAATATTTGCTCGGAGACCAATTATTTTTACTGTATATGAAACAACATAATACCTAATACTAACAAAATAACTATATTTAAAAAAATATGTTGATTTCAAAATCTACCCTAACATTTTGTTAAAAAAACTTTTTGTACACCCCCTGAGATTTGACAAATGATATTTATAATAATAAAAAAGAAGAATGGGTTACTAAATAATGTTGCGTGACTTTAGACCTTCAGCGGCCTTAAAGTGTAAAATAGCTTTAAATAGTAATTATTGCTTTAACAGTTTAGTGACACTGCACTATTATCTTACATTAACCATTTTGTTCAATCGACGCAATTTTTTTCTATTTAATACAAAAGATTGTTCATTGGTACAAAAATTTGTAACAAACCTATGAAATTTTTTCACAAAAATGGGTAGCTTTAATAATCAAAGATACACGTTGAAACAATAACTGTTGCAACTGTTTTCTAGTTACTTTTAAATTAATGTTATAATGAAAATGGATTTTTAATTATAATATTATAGCTTTTAAAATAGGCTACATAATTCTTATAGAAGAACATGCCTTAATCGCAGCTGCATTATATGCTTCACTTATATAGTTTAATTCAAAATAAAACAACGAAATAGTTTACCTGATAAGAACGCTTCACAGGGAAAAGACCTCGAACCGATTCCTGTGAAGGATCCTCAGGAATGGGAACCTCCAGTTGTGTACCCATAGGTGCCCTGATAACCAACATAGTCTTATCATCATACATATTGACCAGGTCCGCATGAGTCACATAGGAGTAGCGCACATTATCCAGGTCTTCCATGACATTGCGCAGACTTTGGACCAGTTTGGCCTTGTGTTCGTCTACTTTGGTCTCCAAGTTGTCAAGATACTCCACCTCGGCCTGCAGTTCGTCCACACGCGCCTGTATCTCTGGACCATTTGTAGCGGCACTGCCACCTCTGTTAGCACAATGACGTGGTTATCGATCAAAACAAATACACAACTTCTTTGATAGTTATGTATATTTCACAATCGATATTTAACACTAACACAGTTAAAAACTTACAACATTTATTAGGATTTTGTATAATTATACATATTGTAAATAACAATAATATGATTTTATTTGCTATATACACAGAAAAGATAAATATTTATTATGATTGCAGACATTCCAACAATTCGAAAAATTGTTCCGGACCAGACTCCTAGTAGGGTTAAGCTTACATTACAAGTAAAAATAATTAACAATAAAATAATTATTTTATAAATCTTTACTATATAAATGTCACATGGAGAATAGTCATTTAACAGACTGTCACTTGATTGTGATATTATTATTACCATAACAAGTTTATATTATTATTAGTATTTTTATGACAAAAATAAGTATTAAAATGTTTATTTTAACATTAACAAAAAAAAAGAATCGAAAAAATTGAAATTTTCAGAAAAAATAACTAATATTGAAGTATAGAAAAACACAGTTTGGATAAACAAAATGTATTACTTAAAACACTTGCTGCACTATTTTATAATCTATACTGTAGATGCAATTTTGCAATAAAAATATATATAAATTTTTAAAGAAAATTATCAAATGAGATACATTGGTTATAAATAACAGTGACAATATAAAACCTAATACATTTAAATAAATTTATGAAATCATAAAGATAATCATTGATACTTAATCAATGAACAATATAAACTGTTACAACAATAGAGTATATTTTAATCTACACACATAAAAAGGACAAGCAAAATATGTTGTGTGCCTGCTTTAGTTTTTCTAAAGACAAAAGTTGTTTAAAACCTAACTCATAGAAAGCATCCAACATGACGAACACATTCAAACTTCACTATTATGCATTCTTTTTAGAATAATTTAATTTAATAATTTAAAACAAATCCAATTTAATTGTAGAGTAATTACTAGCATTATCACTTCCAAATTCACTTATATTAAATTCCAATCCTAGATCACTGACAAAAATGACATTATGTTTGAAAAATATATATGAAGTTCCAAGGATTTTTTTTAATTTTTTTTTAATTTTTTTTATTTTTTTCTCTATTTTTTAATTTAATGGAGACAAAACAAGTTTCAATAATCATAATTAGTGAAATATGGCTTACTTCCATTGAATACTGTTCTTTGTTCGTTTTTCAATAAGACCAATACCCTCCAGTACGTTGGTGATGTCATAAATTCTTCTTTTTTGTCTCACTGCCAAATAGTCAGCTGCCTAAATAAAAAAATTCAAAATCTTAAAAAATGTATAAAAAAGATAAAAAAATAAATAAATAAAAAAAGACAAAAAAAAGATTAAAAAAATGTATAAAAAACATAATAACAAATAGTAGGCAGTTCAAATAACAAATTGAGTAACAGATGATCATTCATTTTAGGTTCACTACTCTGAAAAAAACAGAAACCAAATAAAACCACATTACAGAATGAATCAAAACAGAAAAAAAGAAACCACTCTGTCACATTTTAATTAACATTAGTAGCTCATTGAGATTGAGACATTTAAAAAAATCCAGAAATACACTTGGACCTTGGATGAGCAAGCAATTTTTTTAGGTTATTTTCAGCTAGAATGCATATAAATGGGTGTTTAAAATATCCTATAATATAATATTTTGTTTAAGAAACTACTTTCATAAGCCACAATTTTCGATTTTCAAAATTTACAAATTTTAATTGAGTATAACACAATATGATTAAATATATAGGAAAAAGAAAAATATTCTCTGACTCATTTATTTATTAAAAACAAAATAAAAAAGACTTTAATTAAATATAACTATAAATGTTATATATTATATACATAATAATTATACATACATAATAACTATACATTATATATAACCCTAACAATAGTGCCACATGCAAATTTTAAAAATAACATTTTAAAAATTTAAAATTTTTGAAAATAACATTTTCACTTTTTATAAAAACAAATTTTTTGGGTTTTTTTAGGGGCTTTATGTATAAATATATAATATATTGAAAAATTGTACTAGGTCAACCCCCAATGAATAGGTAAAAGGCTTTCATACATGTAATTACATTTTTAAATTAATCTAAAAATGTCATGCTTTAAAAAAATTAAAATGGGATAAGTCTAGCTTATTTTAAACATAATAAATGCAATTTCTATTAAAGTTTTTAAAAATAATAGTGGATGAAGTCAACATTTGGTGTTAATTACAGGTGTTGGTGTAATAAAGAGCAAATGTTATTGAACTAAATACCATATACAATTAACACTATTTTTGTTATTATATTTGAGGTTCAAGTCATGATATTAGCTTTTTAATTTAACACCAACCATAACACCAAATGTTGACCTCACCTAGTATAGGAATTTGAATAGAAGAGAAGTTATAATTATTTAGAATGTATTAGTATATGTACCAAACATTATAGATTATAAAATGGTTAATTTAATGATATATACATACCGTAAAATCCGGAGTAAGCCACACTTTTAAACTAATATTTGTAAGTCAAAAATGGGGGGTACGGCTTATACTCCAACGATAAATTTTATACCAAATCATTTTTTCAACATTTTGTTGATAAGAGTTCCTCAACCTGATAAGAGTTATATTAATATACTATAAAGTAAATATAGTATATTTAATAAAATATCATACATAATAATATAATATAACATAAAAAATCTTAATTTAAAAATTATACTTTATATAGGTAGTATGTGGCCAACTTCGGCAATATAACAATAACAACTGAGACACATTACATAACCCTATTGGGTTAAGCTCTAATAATTGCTTTCAGTTTATAGCTGCTTGCAGTGTACTGAGATCACTTACCTACCTATACATGATAACAGACTGATATTGCGTAATTATACTGGGAGTAAAGCGAACAATAATTGATCATGTTAAAATAGATACCCGGCTATAAGTAGGTAGGTACACATACAAAGCCATAACTTTAACTGCAAATATTCTGACTAGGTAGGTATTATGTTTGAAACTATATTTGGATATATAAATAAAACGATATCTACGTTTTCATTTAAATTTATTTTTTAATAGATTTAAATATTGAAAGTTAGGAGTGCGGCTTATAGGCCGAACATATAAAATGGATTATTTTTTTAACCAAAAGTGGGGGGTGCGACTTATACTCCGGTGCGGCTTATACTCCGGATTTTACGGTAATTTTATGTTGCTTGAAATTATTAAAAAAATCATATTGATTATATTATATTTAAATTATATCCCATATTGATATAATGAAAATGTTTGTTAAGAATATATAGTAATAATACTATTACGATTATATTTTCCAGATTAATAAAGTGATTTTGTTATATATATTGTCTTATTTTGATTTATAAATGTTATGATTAAAAGTTTTACACATTTTGTTGTAACAAATTATACTCGTATTTAAAAGTATTTGTTCGATGTAAAAGTAGATGAGTTCATATTTAACATCTATCAAATAGTGAATACATTTTGTTCATCCTCGGCGATCAAATACGAAATGATTTATTGTTCACTATAAGCGAGTTTCTAGTCCCGTTATTTTAGTCGGTCCTGTTTTATGAATATACCAATACGTTTATATTACATTGCTTAGAAAGATATATGCGGAGGAGTGTGGGGGGAGGGATACAAATATGCACACTAGAATGATGTCAAACGTGGGTAAATAAGAAGTAAAAAATAATTATATATATATTTTTTAAATACTTCTGTTGCAATTTCAAAATCCATTACTTTACATATGATTTAAAAAAATTACAGTTAATATTAATTCATATTTATTTCGTGTTATTTCGTTGTATTTATATTTATATTAAAATAATAATATTATTATATTACGAAGTCATTAGATACTTGGATACATAAGATATTTAGACAGTTTTATAATATGACATACTTCTATAAGTATGTAATTTGACATTTGTTGTTAAATGTTTCCTCATATCTTTCTTGATTTTTAGTTTATAAAAAAAATATAAAATTCAATAATAATCTCTAATGAGGTTTAATTCCAATGATGTAAAAAATAGCACTAAAACAAAACTTGCGAATATTATTTCAATAAAACAATACAAGCAATTTGAAGTTACACTAATATATTCAATACTATTTTTGTCATCGTCAAATGTGATATCATTAAAAACACATGTATTAAACAAAACAAATTGTATCAGTGCAAAAGTAAAACCTCAATATAAGTAAAAGTTTCATAAAATTAATACAAAAAACCCCAGCTTTCACCTTTCATTAATAAGGCATAACCATGATTAAGGCCTTCTTGATGAAAGGTTTTTTGTATTAATTGTAATAAAATTTTTACATTTTTTGTGTTTTTTTTGCATTCCTCACAAGTAATCAGTACTTGTCTTTATTTATCAATTATATCATTCATTTTGGACTACTGATAAATATTTTGTTTTAAATGTCGAATGTGGAATACTTTCATGTTGTTAATGTATTATGTTAATATTATGTTAACGTATATTATGATTTCTTTTTGAATTATATCCAATTAAAAATGTATGATTTTTTTTACAAAATATTAGCCATACGAAATAAAACTTTCTATTTTTAAATAATTTAAATATTTATTATTCATATATTATGAACAATCAATTTAAATAGCTGCAACTTATTGTGATTGAATAAACAATAGAGCCAGTATTAATAAAAAGTATATTAATAACAATATTATATACAGTAAGTTGGTGTATATTATTTAAAGCATTACAAATTGAAAGATTTGTGATACAGAATAGAAGATGGTACAATATCTATAATACAAATCAGCACAAGAACAATATGAATATAAGTAAGTTAATATAATACAATGATCTTAAAGATAACGGGTAAATTATATTCACCACATACTCAGAGTGCATATACAATACTGACAATCAATTTCAAATAACAAATTTGTTTTTTTACAAATAATAATTTGTTCTATAGGTATAGCAAACTATTGTATTAATGAAGCTGACAGATACTTGTTTCCATATATTCGAGGCAGATATGCTTGCTGGAATGAATGCCAGCAGGCTTTATGAGAAATGATGGTTTTAGATTCTAACATTTATGAAATAATTAAAAACAAGTCTGAACAGAAATAATTAATTAAATACATTAAAAAGAATGAAAACAATTAATTTATAGACATTTATAAATAAATTTGGCGAAATATTAAATTACTGAAAATGTACAGTTCACAATGTACATATAATTATTTCATATAATTGGCTTTGTTATTCACAGGTTAATAATGTATATAATCAGAACTGGTGTAATAGTCAAACCAGAATGTTAACCAGAATAGTCCAACCTTAATACTGGTAATTGATTCACGAATATTTATATATATTAAACTTTAATTCAACTGCACTATTTGCTACGTTAAGTTAATAATTATGGAATACAGATATAGAGTTGAAAAACACTTTTTAAAATGAATGTAATTAATAATTTTAAATTATCGCAATACAGTATTTAATCAATAATTTTAAATTATCACAACTTACACAGTTATACTTGTTTGTATATGGACAACATTGTATAACAAATTATACTTTAAATATCAACAAGCAAACACATGGGATTGTTATACAAGGTGTGAATAATAAATATGTAAGAATTCTTAAATAATATTTATTATTAAATAAAATTATTTAACTTATATGTTATATATTTATATGTAAAATGTATATCAGAATGAATAACGTAGTCACCCAAAAACTATCAAAATAGCCAACCAAAATTGTTCAATGAGAAATATTGTGAATAAATTTGGACATGAAAAATTATAGATGATAATTATAATCAATTAGTTTCAAATATTTTTAAAGTCCATTTTTGTTAAAATTGTATATAAAGGGGGAATTTGGAGAGGTGCGCATATATATACCTTGTATATATATATATATGTTTGAAAACGGGATAAATATACACAAAATTTAAAAAATAATAAAAACTATACTTTAAATAGAAAACAATTTGTGCGGTTACATTATGTATATATATATATATATATAATTGTCTGAACTTTTTGAATATTTGTAAAATCTTTTGTTATTTTATTTTAAATAATTATTATTTTAACTTCTGTTAAACATTTATAATATTGCTTTTAGTTAATAAGTTTTTTTCTATCATTTATGGAAATAAATTATGTTGTATCATTAATTTATATAATATATTATTATTTTAGCAAGATCAATTTGTACGATTAAATGTGCATTAAGTTAGATAATATATATTCCTAATGTTTAAATTAATATTTATACTTGTATCCTTGGCGTATCTATAGCGTAGAAATTCCGTCAAAAATAATGAATATTTGAAAAAATATAATAGTGTTAAAAAGAATTTATTCTATTAGCTGACAATCACACATATATATATATATATATGATGAATAAATATTGACTATCAATGTAGTGAGGACAGAATAGAATAATAAAGAATATAAATAAATAAATATACGAAGAATAGTAATCCAAGTAACTTTTAAGATTCACAAACAATTCCGACACTAATTATTTCCCGACAACAACGTTAATTTCCGACAGAAAACCATGAGGGGGGTTTAAATACGTTTTATTATAATGTTTGCTTTACATATTCAATGCTAATAATTGATTTAATTGATATATTTAATGTCAGTATTTTCTCGGGGAATATTTTCTGAATTTATTTTTTAAAATTGTGTCAACCTTTTTCTTTTATATCCATTTGCATAGATTTAAAATTAAGACTGACAGAAAAGGAAACAACAAACACAACATGGAAGTCTTACCTTGATTCACTTACCTCTCCTGTGGTTGTTACGTTATAACGCTAACATTTATATAGAATACAGTAAACTAGAGTCTACCCAATAGGGAGGGGAGGTGTTCAACTTTCCAAAACTCTTTATTAAAATACTCTTATGAGGCATTTAAAAAAATAAGTTATTTTTACAGTTTATTCGGATTTGACAGTCTAATAGATCTTTAATAAACAATTCAGAATTATAGTAAACTTTAAAAAAATATTGAGAAATATGTACATACATGTACAAAACGCCACAATGGATACATTGAAGGAGGTTTACAATTTTATTGATTACCTAAAATTCATTTAAATGTATTGTAATCAACCAGAAGCCATGGGGGGCGGAAGGGGGGCAGAAGGG
>JAUZND010000129.1:0-14379 GCA_034780555.1 Coelogynopora nodosa | reverse complement strand
ATAGTTACCCTTTCTTTTGATTTATATTTTATTATTTATTTCTTTTCTTTCTATCTGGTGAGCTGATTTTGCCTGATTGATGGTTTCAATCAATTTTACAAATATGTACGTACAGTATATACAATGTAAACTACAAATATATGTCACCAATATCAAAAAGGCAACGGAATATCAAATAAAATATATTTTTTAAATATGTTTTCCTACATTATTCGAATTTTCTATATATTTATAAAGATAGCAGTATATTCACATATTCAAATAGTCTTCTGTAAATGGTTTTATAAAAAAAGGAATTTTCTTAATATTAACATTTACTACTCGTAGAGACTCCAGTAGCATAAATAAAACTAATGGATTTTTCGACGTTATTCCAATTCCATTATTCCAATACAATCTTTTTCTACGCTTTCCAAGATGCCACTTATCCCTGTCGTAGCAAGGGTTTTATCATCATGTTTAGTCTTCCTTGACTATATAAATATGTGTATATGTTGTAAATGTTATAAAATCCGATTATTATTGGTTAATAGAAATTAAAATATAAATTAAAACTGGGCAGAAGAAAAATATTTGTTAACATTAAGTCAGAGATGAATTAACTAATATTATTATTATTATTATAAATTTTATATTCTTATTATACACTAGCATCATAATTAGACAATTGTAAATGTAAATCTAATCAAGTGATAATTTAAACAAATAAATTTGGTTAAACTAAATTAAAATACTAAAGCGATATTAGTATTGACTAAAATAATGTTATCAGAAAATAAATTAATAATATTAATTATATATAATAATAAATTAATAATAAAGTATTGCTTTAAAATGAGGGTTACGCATGTTTACTAATTATTGAATGACAAGTGTCAACAGGTATTCAATTATCACAAATATATAATATTGTGTTGCAGAAGAGGTATACGTTTTTAATGTAAAACTCCCTTTCGTTTGATAACAATTTTATAATATAATGTGTATGATATAATAACGTATTTTATAAATGTATAAACAGAACTAAAAATAATGTTAATAAACATAATTTTTTTGCAAATAACACAGACAAATCAAAAATATATTACCAAATTCTTTAAAATCTCTGAAAAGGGAATACTAACGGTTATATAAAGTTTAATTAAACTTATTGAATTATATGTAATTTGACATGTCTTCCTATAAAGCTATTTTAGAATATGCCCTATGTATGGTTGTACAAATTTCTCATATGACTGGGTATGGGTTAGAGAGCCTTTAAAAATGTGAGATGGGCTATTCAAAGTCCTTCCTTTACTTACACAAGTGGCTTTTCAACATAACCAATAAAATCTCCATCAATGTCCAGTTCCTCTTGTTGAACTAAAACTCTATTAGTTGAAATGCACAGCTGGGTGCCTTGATTAATTGAAACTGAAAATAAGAATAACAAAATATTTAATTGTCAAGAATTTAAGTCGAAACATACATATTAAATTGTTTTTTATAACCAAAAATATACTGCAAATTGGTGTTCTCTATCACAGTGCAATTCCTTACTATGGATTAAATATTATAATGTTATAAAGATAATGGAATTGTTATGTGGGTTAAATAGTACGGCAACACCAGAGATACTAAAACAGTGCTCTGAAAACTTCGTAGTGTAGAAGGCCACATAAAAATCCTTTTTTCGCTAATCAGCTAACTCAAATAAGTAATGTAAAAAAGCAAGCTTTAATTGAAAAAATGTATTTCATTTTTATTACACATTTATTTAATTAATCGATCACCTAGTAACCGCCAATCGCTCACATGTGGCCGAAAAAACTCGGTTTGTGAAACACTGACTAAATTATACATTATCATATAACTAGAAAATTAGTGGCTATCAAAACTACTCAGTACTTACCACGTCTTCCAAGTAGCCAGCGACAACGCCCACAAAATATAACATCAGCAGCCCCGTGAACTATACGTTCCTTGCTGACAAGCAGTGAATTGACGACAACCTCAAGCCCACTGGTGAGGGCCTGTGTGGGGGCCGGACTGTGCCAGTTGGCCTCCTCCGACACTGACCGATGCTCGGGCGAGTCGACCACTTTACTTGCCGATTGTTGATCCACCGCTTGCTGGTCGTCATGATTGTGGGGGTGTGGATGGCAAAATAGGCCCTCTGTACTGGTAGCTAGCAGTCCGAGCGAGGGAAGCTCTTTCACGGTGGCAATACTCCTAGATATTATGACATGGATATTGTAGTGTTAAGTAACTATGTAGGTTATTCACATTAATGTGCGAATTTAAAACATACATTTAATTAAACTAAAATATGTAAGTAGATAGAAATTACTAGTAATGATCAGATTAATAGTAGAAAACTACGCTACTTTCTCACCTTAGATTGACCAGAATAATTCTACAACTAGCACAGCGTAACTCCAAGCCTGACTTAAGAGCTGCAGACACCCCTGTAGTAAGATGTGGTAGTGATCCCTTGGCCATCCAATTAGCGTCGGTTAGTGAGTCAGAAGCACCGAGACATAGGCTGAGTGTTTGACACTGGGATTCACTTATACTATTTATTTCGTCAGTGTCAGTTGTTGCTTTCTTTAACATGCTACCTCCCATACTAAGATTGGAACATGTTATTGGTTTTACATCAAGACCTGGGAGAACCACAGTAGCCAAAACATGATCTTCTTTAAAAGAATTGTCTTCTTCTTCTTCTTTTTGAGCGAAATAAGTGAACAATATTCGATTTGGTTTTTCCACCTTGATACCATTAGCTCTAGAAATTAAATAGAAACGGCTTAATGACTAGAATAAAATAACTAGAGTTTCAGAACTTTAGTTAATGTGTACCAAAATATGACAAAATAAAAATTAATGTTCAGTACTGTTTAATTAAATTCTAATATATTTAAATTTATAATATAATGCATGCAGTTTGTAACATAGATTAATTTATTTGGTTCTATCAGAATCACCATTAGAATGTGATTTTCGGAATAATATATTAATGTGGTCTCAAAATGCCAAAGAAGATATGAATCAATTAGATAAAGTTATATTGTGATTAGCAAATGCAGGATTAAAGTTGTCCTTCAAAATGTTAATTACTTCAGAAGGAGTTTGAATATACAATATTAGTCATACTAATAGCGATAAAGAAGTGAAATGGAATCTGAAGAAATTTATAGATGTTATAAATATTTGGAAATAACTAAACGCAACTAAACAAGGAAGAACGTTTTAATGTTTTGCTTTTTTCAATAATAGTGAGTCCATTACATGATTTTTTTAAATTGGAAAAGTTTATTTGGAGTAACAATTTTCAAAAAAGTTTGCTTGAACTGAAAAAATATTAACAAAGTTACCAATATAATATCTATTCTAAGATATGTATGCAAGTACATTTTAGATACTAATGGTACATTTAAAGGTTTAGGTGGAGTATTGAGTTAAATATGTAATGATGAAGAAAAAGTGATTGAATATATCAGTAAATGTCTACCTAAGTCGGAAAGAAATTATTGTGAAATAAGGTTTAGAATCATTAGCAATGGTAACTTTTATTAAAACATTTGAAGCATTAAGAACCTAGTTGTCAATTAGCTGTATGAATTATAGTATTTACTGATTATAATTTTAATGTCATACATAGAAAAATAAACAGGTGCAAGTTAAAAATGTTGTAGAAAGGGGAGAAAAGTTAATACAATAGTACAAGCAACAGACGTGGAAACTCTAACATACAGAAGAGATTTACATAAAAAAACTATTGGAAGATATGTAAAATGACAGTGGAATAAAAAGCAGACAAAGAAGAATGGTAATATATAATAATGCATGTAATGAATGATTTTAACCAATTTTTTTAATGAAAGAATGCATTTTAGGGAGAAAATGATAGAATGACAAAGAAAGTTTTAACTGGAATTATTACTATTAGTAATACCAGATAGACAGAATAGGAATATTATTTTGTTAAAGTTGCCACTATGAAATGGGGTGTTTAAAAAACACTTCTGAGAATAAGAGACAGATTTTATTGGCAGGAAATTAATCTTTAAGTTAAACAGTATATATGTGATTTTTCAAAAGTTATGCAATGAAGACTAATCCCATTCAAACTATATAATTAGATATACTACGAACATTATCAACATCAGAATTCAGTGATAAATATATTTAAGTAATAAGTGATCATTTTGCAAAATACACAAGATTCATTTCACAATACTTATACATTTTCACAAACTGTATTATAACATACTGTATCTACAAGTATTTGTCAACTGACTTTCACTATTCTAAAAAATATTCTTATTAATGATAATTGATATTTTAGTTATATTATATAATTTAAATTAAATATATTTTAATGAAATCATAATATAAATAATTAAAGTATATACATAGTATTTAATTTTCAATTGCAAATTGGCATAACCAACAAAATTTGATGTATACCATACCTTTACTTCAAATTAAAATCCACACATTTGAATAAAATTGATTAATATGTTACGATGTAATCTAACATATCTATCAAAAGTATATATAGGTTTCCCTTTTCTTATTATTTATAACTTTATATTTCAAGTTTATTTCTGAATGTATTTCACAAAACTAACAGTGAAATACATTATTGTCTGTCTGCTTTTTGTTTACTACTAAACTAGGCTTTCTTTCTATGCAGATCTTTGATGAATATTTATCTCAGCTCTTAAACATGGTATTTTGATGTCTTTAGGATGAGTTACTGATTGATAAATAGTTCCTATGGCTCTATATGGTCTTTGTCAACCTCTTCATCTGTTTAGGCAAAATGTTTAATATATCTTCTTCCTGCAGAACTGCTCTGTTCTTCAATCTGTTGTCTTTCATTCACTACTTACCGTATTCTATTTTTGAAACTATTCAAATGAACTATTTAAATAGTTTCAGCACTTTCTTATTTTGAATTTGGTAGAATACAACTCTGATTATCTTTATAATTCAAAATGTTTCTCCCCAATACAAGTGAAACGCTGGTGACATGTAAACAAATTTAATTTACATTATGGAATTTTTCATCACAAACTCCCTTATTGTAAAATTTACTTGATATTATTTGTTCTCTATTTCATTTCTACATTAGTTATTGTATATGTAATTTTCTTCCAAATCCTTTCTCAAATTTCTTATCTATTCCATCATGTACATAATTTTTCTTTCTGGAAATTTGTAGATTATGTCTATAGAAATACCATACTATTTTATATTTGGAAAAGAGCATGGGGTTTCTCACATAGCTTTTTGAATATTGATCCTATAAGCCATCATTACTTTATGTACATTTTATTGCACCAGAGCGACTCTTTGCCTGTTCTTAACAAGTTAATATGCTGCACAATGTTGCATTAAAGCAGTCAATTTGACTATTAATCTGAGCATGATAGCCTGATGCAAGCAGTTTAACTACCCCATGTTCTTGACATAGTTATGGTATTAATTTACAACAAAATGTTGTGCACAGATCTGTTAAAATACTTTCTGGTATACTAAAATAACCATAATAGTGAATAAAAGCATTGTAAAATAATAACATTAGATAATACTGTATCTAAGTTATGGTAGATACATTATGTACTGAGTATGCCACTTAAAGGAAGACACCCCATTAAAGAAAGTTTTACTAGATAAAATCGTATTAATATTGCAATATGGATGTGATTTCAGTGCTCACAATAGTTTTTTCATAGATATGTAATTAGTAATAGTGCTATTCTAAATAATGATGGGTTTGTTAGGTGCTTTTTACCTACTATTCAGGTAATTTGAAAAATTTGAATTGTAATTGATTTACACCATGTACTAACTAAGTCATTCTTTTTGCATTTAACCCGCTGATTAGCCTGATTTAACTATCAAATTATTCTTGTAGTATTGGTAATTAGATATAAATATATACATATGAATAACCTTAATTCTATAACTATATTTAACCTTTACAAAAAAGTTTAATGTTGGTTAGTTCAGTTCAATTTTGATAAATAATAATTCTAAAATATATTTTAAACAATTATAATTTAAAATATATGATTAGATATTTAATTAGTCCACTAAAAAATATAGCTTATATATTTCTAAAGTGTGATTTACTGAACTTAAACATTTTAATTTGTGTATAATTAGGCCTACATTATAATCTTATTATTTAATTATAAATATTATTTTTAGATGGTTTTTTAAATTTTGAATGAAAAATGTCATCATTGTGACATCATTTTTGTTTTTAGTCTATAACTTTCGAGGTTTACAACCTAACTTGGTATGATGACTCAGCAATTTGTAAGCCAAATCTTTTATACTATTTTATTTTTGTCTATTAATTCTGTCAAATTTCAAATGATTTTTTTAAAATAAGCACTGACTCATAGGTATTCTGCTAGTCTATCTATTTAATTTCATTCTAATTTTAAAAATTATGTAATCAGCTGTAAATCACTAAAATGTATATAACTTTGTTAAATTTGAACTGATATTTAAAAAATTGACACTAGCCCATAGCTATTTTAAACATGTATCTCCTGAATTTTAGGTAATTTTTTTTTTAAATAGTATAAAAGATGTGACTTATGTCAGTGAGTCATCATATCAAGTTTGGTTGTCATAAGTTGTAAACATAAAAAAGTTATAGACCAAAAAACAATATTTATAATTAAATAATAACATTATAATGTAATTAGACCCAAATTTATTTTTTTAAAGTTATATACTACTGACAAATATTTGTGGGGAGGGGGGACATGGTTAAATATCATGGTCAAAGGTCAAGTAAGTGGTGTGGTTGAATCAACTCTTCCAACACTAGAGAAGAAGTCTGTCAGACCCCATATGGTCAAGTTCATGCTAAACATATATTTTTTAACAAAAAATTATAAAATATTGTTAATTATAAACCAGAGGTATAAAGCATAGAAAAAAATTGATATAGGCAAACTGTTAATATAAAGTAACAAATTAATATATGTTAAAGGATCATATATAAACTAGCAGTTATTATAACTATAGTCTTATAAAAATATATCAGAATAAAAGAGTACTAAATCCAATATTATATACACAGAGTGTTTACCCCAAAATTCTAAAAAGCATAATTAGGAAAAACATTTTCCATAAATTTGGGGAAAAAAAGCGGAATAACACATCATTTACAACAAAATCAAAATAATAAAAATGCAGAATTTAAAAGTGACAATGCGGAATTGAATTTAAAATCAGTAATTACTCCGCAAAATCCGTAATGGTAAACACCTCTGTATACAGATATATTTCTTAGAGTTAAGAGTTATGTAATTTGTGCTTGACAGTCTACAATTTGCAGCAAATTTTTAAAAATGTACATAATTTGACCAAATTAATAACAGCAATTTCACACTAATAATATATCTGAAATAAAGTTAAATTTTATATGCTGAAATAAACAAAAAATATTTTAAAATAATTACAATAACAAACAAATTTAATTATATAAAATCATGAACTCTTTAAAATACAGGACTAAACCAAACCTAAATTAGCATTATTAAACAAAAAATAATGTTTTTCAAGGATTTAAAAACTTTAAAAAATTATGATAAACATAATTAGAACACACAAAAGCATTCATAAAAGACAGACAGAATAAACATTTTATTAACAGTATCCTCATAATACAACTGTAAAAATAAATAAATTAGTGATGCTTCAATCTTTTGGAACAGCATACCAAAAAAGTATGCAAAAACTACAAAATCAGACAACATTTAGATTAGAACTTACAGATTATCTCTAAATAAAATACTAATAAAAACTTGCACCACCTACAAAATTTATTATTCATGTAAATTAGGCCACAATCACATTGATTGAACAATGATTTTCTTCCAATCATATGTGACACATTGCACTTATAATAAAATTAATGTATTTTAATGATTTAATTTTTACATTTTATAATGAAAAGTATTAAAATAAACACTACATTTTTAATGCATAATCATAAAATACAGGATTTGAACAATAAATACAATATGTAGGGTATATAAACACTGAACTAGTATTAACACATGCCTTATCAGGATATATCCTATAATACTAAGTGTTATGGAGGGATTCCAGTAGAGTGATTAGTGAAAAGCTAATACATATACAGTGAGATGAATCCAGAAGCCTACTTACTGACAATATTTGGTGATAGGTGAGCTCATTGACTGCATTCATTCCAGCCTACCATGTTAACAGAAATTTCAAGGTTGTGGTCTTGTCATCTGAGCAAATTAATGCTCATATTTAAGCTGTTACTAAAAAACTTAATTATATTTTACCTTAATATAATAAATATAAATCTGCGTTTGGTATATTCAACTGTTGTGTGAAACAGTATTAAAATAAGAAAGCAAATATATGGTTGCCTATAAGAGTGTTAGATAATATGCTTGACATTAGAGGTTATAATGCATAGCCATAGATTATTGTAGATTATAATGAATGAGTTTCATATCTTATTTAAAGAGTTTTTCATAGTTGGGTAAGTATTATTGTCTTTACTTCATAAAGCATTTACTTGAATGAGGATAATACAAAGTTATACAACACTATATTTGCATTAGATTCAAAATCTTTACACCTGGCTTTAGATTTGAGCTGTTTATCACATTTATTCAGCTGCAATAACATAAATTAATTATTATATATATTTTTTTAATTTTAGTAATATATTATTAAATTTAAGATATTAATTTTTAATAAATCTATAATAATATATTTTTAAAAAAATAAAAATTTAATATAAAAGGTTGGTTTAAAATTAAAATACATGTCATATATAATTGTTTTAATGAAAATATTTTTTAAGAAATATGATAATATTTAAATACAACAAAGATATTTAGATCTTTGCATGAACTTTGTGTGTGACATTACTATGTCTATACTTATAGTATTAGTTATTATCATGTTCATAATCATAGTAAATCATTTTTAATTTAAGACAATATATAAATATCATATTTTTAAATTAAAATTTGCATTAAAATAAATATTACTGTCAAATAATTTACAGTTATAAACCGAAAGAATACTTAATGTAATAAATAAATTTATATATATTTATATTATATATACATTGTTTGCAGCCTAAAGTAAATTAAATAATTATGCCATATAAAAATTACTTAAATATTAGATAATACAATTACTTTATAAATTAATGGTCATTTTTGGTAGAGTGTATTACTATTAGTACCAGTGAGAATGAGGCTTAGGGTTTAATTTAGCATTTTTTGTCCTTTTGAAGTCAATTGTATCCTGACTCAAAATAATAAGGAGTCAATTCAAATAAATTACAATACTACTAGTACTACTCCTAATAATATTAGGAATTTTTATAAGTATATAAAAAAATTAAAATACATAAAAAAACTTTCCTATAAGTATATTTCAAATAAGTTATGTTAACTAATGTATAGTAAATATTAACTGCTGTCTATTTTATACAATTTAATGAAAATATTAAAATATAGTTTTTATTAGTTTAACTTTATCTCAAAATAGAAGTTGTAATATTACATTTATATTTAATGAACTTACGTAGAAATATTCATCAAATCCAGAGATAGCCGTAAATTTTGAAATGATTGAGTATATTCACCAAATAGTATTGCTTTAGTCATATTGTTAGTGTTTCTGTTAATAGTCGACCGTCGCGTTACCAAGCATTTAAATTTAACAATAAAATTTTAATTATATCAATTTTAACAATTTAAATATTCATATATTATAAAAAATTATTAATAAATATATTTTTTACATGCCACAATAATAAAAATTATACATGGTATATGAGCTACTTGAGCTATATGAACTTTTATAATTACTAAATAAACGTTATTAACATTAAAATGCGTGTTAATTTATTAGCATGATAATTAGTCATATTTAAAATAAATTATAATAATAAAAATAATTTATTGTAGGTCGTGACACAATTATAATTTAAAAATTAATTATTTTCCACAAATCATTTTATTGTTCACATTTTGTAATCAATTGTAAACATTTATAGTTCGAATCTGAAAATATTGACAAAATTCTGTTTAATAATATTAATGAAATGTGAAATCAATAATATATTGTATTGTATTTTACTATTATATATAACTAAATATAATAATTAAATGACAGGTTAGAAATATTTTCAGTCATTGATCATTAGAATAATAAAGGGAGGAAAATACAGCATAGCACGAAAGCCTATTTACTCTATACCATACTTAATTTGTAGGTGAATATAAAGTAACACGTCGTCAATAACAAATACCGTAAATTTAAAGTCACCTGTATCAAACTAATATAGTGCGTATGTATATGCACGTTTTGAAGATGTATTACAATTGTATAATTACATCTCGTCACGCTTAGTGAAATTTGAAAATAATTATTCGTCCTACGTCGCGTCGTATCGCAGGCGCACTTACAATTTAAATTGGAATTATTTTTAAATAATTAAAATTGCGCCTAAAATGTTACGCAGTGTATTACGCACTCATTATCGTAGCGCCACATGGAGAATTACTATTGTATATTGTATTAAAAAGTAGTTTCATCATACAAATATTTTAAAATGTTATATATTGTGAACGTTATAAACATATTATAATTTTCAGTATAAATTAAACCATTACAATTCTTTAATTTTTTAATTAATTATTAAAAACTGTGAATATATATATATTTGGTTACAAAATGTATTTATATATTATTTTATTGTTTTTGATAATCTTAATTAATAGTATTGTTTATAAATGTAATCTGTTTTTCTATTTTAATTTTTAATAACAGAGATTTCGAAAATAGATTTTATGAATAATTTGCACATCACTTTGAAGGCGTATTTATTGTTATTATTTCTATTTATTATTTTCATACTCTGTTTTCACATAATTTTAAAAATTGTCAAATCTTCCAATATCGCAATCTCACAGATAAATATTCCAGAGACAACATTAAAAGTTTCTATATTAAAGCTTCGACTTTAAAAGCTATATTGCAATAGATTGTCATGCATGTATACTTTATTAAATATTTAATGTTATGTACGTAATAATTGAAATTTAGATTTATATTAGTTGGGAAGAAAATGTAATTTATTTATTATTTTAGATTAAATCTAACTGTCACTGGTTGTATAATGTTATCGAATATAACAATAATGAAAGTGTTATGTTTTATATATTTCATCCATTGTAAAAAAATAGTTATTGTGAATACCTACTATTTGTATAAAAATATTTTGAAATGTACGTCATGTTGATGTGTACTATGATCATATAGGATTGCGTATCCATTTGATATAAATGTGTTTTAAAGATTTTAATCAATTAATATATGTATATTATACTAACATACAATGTATACCTATGTATCAAAATAGCTACCGCTGTTTGTTACTACTTACAATATATACCGTAGTAATCTGGTTACTATTATTGGAATATTACTGTTAATAACTTATTTAATTCATGAATCTAAAGTATGAAACTTCAAACAATTTGAAATAAATTAAGGCATTTAATTTAAGTAATTTCAATTTATTAGAAATGATTTTAAATGTTTGAAAGCACTTACTAAATTATGAGTAGTTAGCATAATGTATTGTAGACATTATGGGTTAACTTGTTCTATTTTTTGATAAATTTTGAATGAATTGTAATTGTTTGTATTAAAGTCAACAAGCTTATAAAATTATATAAATTTCGGGGAAAATTCCTAAAATATCACATAAATAGCGAGTAAAATTGTAAACATTCTAAAAATATTGTATTTGTAGAAATTGTGGGAATAATTGTACGAATTTGAAAATTTCTTGAATGAATTACGGTTAAAATTGTGTAAACCTAAAAAATGATTTTTATTGTGTAGTGAAAATTGCTTAAATTCATAACAAAATTACAGAAATTGTGGGAATAATTGTACCAATTAAAAAAATTCTTGCATAACTAGGTGTGAATTGTACAAGCAATATTGTATAAAAACTGCGAAATTCTTCTTGCAATTCCTGCACAAGATTGCCAATTTTCAATCGCAAAAATTGGAACAACATCCTACCCCACATTAGCCAGGTTTTCACAAGACACACTAGTGACTATCCCCGCACTACACACCTCTCCCTACTGATCCAACCGTGTAAACAGCTAAATCAAGGTCTCCAAGAAATCGAATAGTATTAGTTTCTGACCCAACCCAACCCAACTACCCTTATTTGGTTTCCCACTGCCACAGGGCGGAATTTAATGGAGCTGTTAACCCAATACTTTCCCAGATTTCGTTAGCCATCTTACGAAAGCAACTTCGGCTTACAAAGAATCTTCTAAGAGGTAATCATCTAGAGAATAATCTTTTATTGTTGACCATGAACCAATTGGGATCCTATAAATAGCTTGAAAATATCAGTTCCGAATATATTTTTAGTTCTCAAAAATGCAAATTCTGCGGGTAAAGTTGTATGACACATTACATCCCCTCCTGCATAAACTCTTTTTTAACTATGCAAACGTATTATATACTTATAAAGTTGCAATACGAATATTTAACTTGTATAAAAGTTTTAGAACAACATTAATTTGTATTTGTATATTTTCCACATAACAACCAACAAATATAACACTGATAAGATTAACATTGGTGCATAAAAATGTACGACTAAGATTTACAATAATAGTAATATATGTATATATGTTATATAGCCTACTATTCAATACTCAAGTAAGGTAGAAATAACATCTCGGACATACCCTCAATTAAATCGATAATGTCATTCTGATAAATACCTGTATGGATTATATAATATACCAGCTCTGTTTTCAATGTTTTTCAAATAATATATATACTGCAGCTGATGCAGTCAATATCTCAGTTATGTATGTATGCATTCATTACCATGGCAACCGTATTGTTCTGTCAAAAACAGTGATTATGCGAAAACGATTGGTAACGACTGGAATACAAACAAGGGCTATTTATAAAAAGGTTATGGTATAATATTGGCCAAATCACTTAATTGGCCAAAAGGACGATATCGTATATTAATATCTCCGAAGGGGTTACAGATTTATTGGCGGACTGTTTGAGAATCAGGTAATAATAAGCCGGACGCATCCGGTATTATGTGTACATATAGAAAAAAAGAGAAAGATAAGGAATTATATTGTATATAATATGTTGTGGAATAATATGTTTAATGTTTTATTTTATACTCAATTATTAGAATTAGATTTAAGTGATGAAGATGGACACATTACATTACAATTGTTCGCAGAGTAAATGACAAATTGTGACAGCACGATAGACGAAGGCATTTTAGTTGACTACGATAAAAGTGAAGTAATATAGCAATGTATTTACTTCCCAATGCAAAGGCGCTTGGTTCTTCCAACCAGAATAGGATGATATTTACGTACTGTATCGAATCATCATTTTAGAACATGATTAAGTGGAATTAGGACGACCCACGGACGAATCTGTTCGTTGTGCAGAAATGGTGTGCATTAGCAAAAATAGCGGATGTACAATTACATAGATTCCAAAGAAAAAAAGGAACATAATACTATTTCAGTTTTGTCAAATTACATTTGATTGATAATATTATTTACTCATTCATAACATTGGTAAGAAGTTAAATGATAATGTGTGAAAAAATAAGACCAATTTGAAACTTGACCGATTTAAAACATGGTACATACGCCATATAGGAAGTTCTTGTTCAGCCGCTTTCCATTTTGAAAAGAATTTCTCTCAGAACAAAGCAAGACCATAAACTTATTGTTCAACATCAGTAAACATCATAGCGCGGATATATATGTAAATACTTACTGCATTATGTCATCTTAAATGCAGTAAAAGACCAGAAACCCTAACCTCCACGACATGGAGGCATACTGGCAGACGTAATTGCGCAAAAAGTGCAATAAATTGATCTAATACTGTTTACTTTCGTTAAAATATACCAAATTTAATGACAATTAAAGTTTTTATAAAAAAATTGTAAAAGTAGTAATTTATTTCAATTAATTTTTTCCACATGAAACATAAATATTAATATATGTTTTGTTATATACTATAGTTTAACTCATTCATAATCGGTTATTAAATTCTTACATTATTATGTCTTCGTACCTCATGATATAAGACGATGGCAATAAATTGCGCAGTTTTCAAAAAATATGGTGAGCAACAAATTGAAAATTACTTTAAAAATAAATGAATCATAGTATAATATTCAAATATCCACGATCAATTTCGCCTGACAGTATATGATAGGAGAATGAGAGCGAGAGAGAAAGATAAAGGGGGGGGGGGGGGTGCGGGGAGAGA
>JAUZND010000128.1:0-14380 GCA_034780555.1 Coelogynopora nodosa | reverse complement strand
CGCCCCCCCCAAAGACCGCCCCCCCCCTCCACGTAGCAAACCCTACAAAGTATGTCCACGTACGAAGGGTTAAGAGGATTGACTTATTGTGACCAGTGCGAGTATCCGATTTGACCGATTTTTTTAAATCTCTCTCTCTCTCTCTCGTCCAGATTTTCTGGACCTACATCGTGGGCATGCTGACCAACCTGTGCTCCCTCAACCTGGATCGTATCCACCGTACGCTGAAGATGTTCGCCATGAGTGGCTCTCGCACGGCGGAGTGCTCGCGAGACCAGCTGAAGACCTTCCTGGACAAGAAGGTGCGCGAGAAGGTGCTCGTCTGCACAGATGACATCTACACCCTCGCCAAACCGGATTCTGCCAGCTAATATACCGCCCACTTTGGCCACATAGTTTTCGAGAAGCAGGGTGTATGGCGTGTTCTAGAAGTGCTCCTGCATGTACTACTTATGGTGTAAATTTTGTTCTCTTTCATTTAGACCAACGATATCAATTTTAGCGATAGAGAAATCCAGCTTCTGCCAGCTAATATGTGTGACGTATGGCGTGTTCTAGAAGTTCTCCTGCGTCTACTACTAATAGTGAAAATGTGTATATTTTTTTCTCTTGCATTTAGACCAACGATATCAATTTTAGCGATAGAGAAATCCCAGCATTCCCTAGAAGTGCTCTAACCAGTACTACATAATATAATCACGAATATATATATATATATATATATTTCCCTTTGTAATGTTTTGCCTTCACAAAGACTGGATTTCAGTTACGTACGAGTTGATTATAAAGAGGTACAGTTAAGAAATGAACCTACTGGCAACATGTGTGTCAATATGCTTCCGGTAGTGTCAACAAAGGAGGAGGAAATCATTTCACCATGTTTGATGTTGTTCCTATTTTGCACGATAAATCAATATCTTCATACATGTATCGATTGAATATTGTCGATATATGTTTTGCATTAGTTTGATGTCTTGATCACAACTTGTACATTACATTTAGTTTCAGGATATTATAATCTCTTTTACAGTGCCGAGAATTAATCTCCCTGGCCATTCAATGGTTTCTCTGTTATCGGTACGTATTTGTGCCATTTATTTGGACAAAATGCACAATTGCTTAATATAACAAAATGCCACAATAGCGATAAAATGTGTTTATTTTGATTATTTTTTCATCTACACAACACACTTTATAGAAAAACGTAGACTTCATATTTTTACATAAATTCCCGACGGTGTATTACAGTCAAATAGTGTACATAGCGAGACTCCTTCACTGATTTGTACCATATTGCACCATATTTGTACCATATCTGTACCATATTGCACCAAATCGGTGTCTCTCACTGCATTTTGTTTTGTGTATCACTGTTTCATGTAATGGTTACTTCAGCCCCCCTCATGCGATGACCACTGACCAATGAGTTGTATATTTGTTTGGCGGGAGGCGGGATATCATGTGTTGTATTTATCAATAACTATGTTTCAATAAATGTCAAAAATATACCCTTTTAGATCACGGGCTGTACTGTAGTTTATCGAATATCCCTTGTGTTATGCTCATTGTTCGTGTGATTATGTCACGTGGTTTAATATCGGTGACGTCATCATTTGTCCAGAATCAATAATTATATTGTTATTTCATAAAAATCTTCTTTCGTTAAAACGTTTTTGATTTTTCAAGATAATGATTTTTTTGTATTTTCCAATTCGTTAATATGTAAGGAAATTAACCCAAAAATGTATCGATAAATTTGCTTTTTTTTGTAAAAAGGGTTCAATTGTAATTATCTTTTATATGTTGGAAAATTCAATAATAAAATGAGGTCGTTTTCAATATACAAAATAGTTTAAATTGGACTCATTAGTCACCTTTAGTAGCAACTGATGAACTAAATGACAGTTTTACTGTTGAACTATAAATTAGACAATCATCCTCACTTATGTGATTCTGATCGAGTCGAGCAGGTGCCATTTAGTACGTACTAGACAATTGAAAATCGATTTTCCATATATAAAATGATGATAGCCTCTACAAATAATCGTGATATGTGATCTCTGAAGAACGGTCAATGCGTACTTTTGTGTTTCAATTTTGTAATCATTGTACAAGCATTTTACTACATGCAAGAATTGTATTGCGAGATGCGGCGTTTTTCGTGCTAATTTATTAAAACCTGTTAATGTAAATATTTACCAAATCAAAGCTACATATTATGTTATTATTTTAAATAAAGTTTAATGCATTGCTACAATTTACTCTTTCATTCAATAAAATACTCGAATATTTTGATTACCGATTCGACTTTTTTAATCAAGCTTAAATTGCACACAAAAATAAGTAACGGTTTACAAATACGATGTTTTCTTCCAAAATGCAATTATGATACATTCATTAACCCTTTATGCGTGGCCGGACATATTTTGTTACGTGGAGGGTAGTATTTTACCCCCCCCCTAGAAAAAAGTACTTCCTATCATACGATTAAGCTGAAATTTGGTATGCAGATACCCCCCTAAAGACGTGTCAAGCTATTTTTTATTTTCAAAAACATAAATTAATTAGCATCATTCTTATGTCTTGATTACGTCATAAACTCCAGTTAGGAAAACTACAGGAAAATTACCATACATGCTATATATTCACTAATAAATGCTATAACCTTTTTTCAATGCAACCAATTGACTTGATTCTTTTTGCATCTGATTCCAGATCACAAGATCTATTTTTGTTGATATATTTTTATAATTATACTACTTATACAAATAAGCTATAAGTAGCCAGGGGGGTATATATATATATATACCCAGGGGGGTATAAAATGGATCAATAATAAAACAATTTTTTCTGGTATGTAAAAATATTCGAAATTATATTCGTTATATTTTTTAGTTAGATAAAAGAATTTTAACCACTGAGTAAAAAAATCAGGGTCATACGTTTTATAGTTCAATCAAAAAATTAATTTCTTTG
This sequence comes from Coelogynopora nodosa, assembly GCA_034780555.1. Lineage (NCBI taxonomy): Eukaryota > Metazoa > Platyhelminthes > Proseriata > Coelogynoporidae > Coelogynopora > Coelogynopora nodosa. Next base: position 11,404 of record JAUZND010000128.1, on the reverse strand, counting down.
AATAAAATTGGCATTCCCCCCTCCACGTACGAAGGGTTAACATGTTCCTCTAAAGATCAAAATAAAAGGTCTAAGATAACTTCAACTATTTGTGAGTCTTTATTTACCGAAGCAGCAAATGTTCCGTTCCCAATGCTTCCAGTATGCGGTGCCATGCACAATTATAGTCTCGGCTTTGGCCGGCATATTAATAATATACATACGGGTCAATCCAATTCCTTCAAGAATGCACATGGCATTTAGTTTTGAAAGTGGTTTAAAATATTTTCTGTAATGAGGTGACTGGGGGCGGGTTGGTTAGTGAACATATAGGTTCAAAAAGGTCTGAAAATAATTGAAAGTTATATTTAAACAAACGAATGTATAAATTAATTATAAGCATAAAAATACTATCGAACAAGACTCAATAAAAAGAGGTTCTGAAGAATAGCAGTATTGATTTATTCACATAAAATGTTATTTTGGAAGAGAAAATAGTCGTTCTAATTAAAATATAAACTCTATAGGCTACCATTGTGACACCTAAGGAGAATTCAATAAGCGTCATTTTTACACAGGATAAATTTATGTAATTATTTAATATTAATAAATAAAGTAATAATAATATGTAATAGTTTAATATTTAATAAGATATTTAAAGAACTATTTTTTTTAGACTTGCCGAGTAGAAGTTCATATACATAGGTGTTAAATATGTCAAAATCGAGAGCTACATAACAATCAACGTATAATATTTAACCCTTTGTACGTGTAAAGGGTATGCCAAGTTTTTTTCAAATAAATTAATATTTTGATTGATAAAACGTATGACCCCGATTTTTTAACTCAGTGGCTAAAAAATATTTTTAAAATAATTTCGAATATTTTTACATACCAGAAAAAATGGTGTCCTTATTGATTCATTTTATACCCCCATTTTATTACGTTTATGACGTAATCAGGGCATGAAAATTATAGCAATCGATTAATTTTTTTGAAAAATAAAATCGCTCGGCAAGTTTTTTGTAGGTATCTGTATACCAAATTTCAGCCTAATCGGATGATAAGTTTGGTTTTCCAAGAGGGGATATTGACATTTTTGGAAAATATGTTAATCTAACAATACGAAACCATGGCAACATATAACTATAATAATGTATTTAACTGTAAAAATTGTATGGAAAAATACAATTTTCTAAACTCTATATCAAGTATTATACATATAAAATTATACTTATTATGATAGAACATACTTAAATAGACATAATTGAACACTTTTAACATCTTTGAGAACGCCTGACCAATGCAGCACTGAACAGAAGTGAACCGCGACACTTTATTTCATCAAAATAAACAATACGCACACATCCAGCCTTTTATTCTCCCAAACAGGAATATCGATTACATTAGATAAATACAATATAAGACCATTCCTTTACTTTAGTATAGAAGGGTTATATTTTGAAATATCAGTAACAACATTTATGAATTACAAAATCATTAACAATCACGCGCGGTGTCGACACAGACAACTTGTAATGATAAGACACAAGGTGAGAAGGGAGGGGGAGGGGGGGGGGGGGTACTGGCCCCAATACAATTAGAGAGTCAACATGTTGATAAGAATATGGCGATTGGAATTTAGTTCCCCCAAAAGTGATCAAAGTCGGTTCCGGTTGGTTATTTATTCTCCGATCGGTTCCTGAACGACAATGAGAAGATACTCTTTCTCTGGAAATGGATTAAAAGGATGACAACAGGTTAGATAATGCGGATGCTTCCAGAAAGGTTAGACAATTGAAATACAACCACTTTATCTATATTTTTATTATATTAACTGTTAATGTTGAGATGACCATCGACAATTAGTATTTTTAAATAAAATATATGAAATTATTATTGGGCCTAAAATCTATTTTTTCTATTTGAATATATTGATAGGACAATATATAATGTGGTCATTGTATGAGTTCTATGGGTAGATATTTATTGTAAATACTTCGAAAATTAATTATATTTCGCCATATCACGCACAAATAGAAAACGCGAAAAAAGTTATTTTGTAGTTTCCAACAAAGTTCTTTAGTAATTTCCAACCAAGTTCTTTGGTAATTTCCAACCAAGTTCTTTAGTAATTTCCAACAAAGTTCTTTGGTAATTTCCAACAAAGTTCTTTGGTAATTTCCAACAAAGTTCTTTGGTAATTTCCAACAAAGTTTTTTGGTAATGTCCAACAAAGTTTTTTGGTAATATCCAACAAAGTTCTTTGGTAATTTCCAACAAAGTTATTTGGTAATTTCCAACAAAGTTCTTCGGTAATTTCCAAAAAAGTTCTTTGGTAATTTCCAAAAAAGTTCTTTGGCAATTTCCAACAAAGATAAACACCTTTTTGAACCGAACCGATGTGACTCATAATCATAAGGTAAAACCTACATTTAATCTATATTTAATCTATATTTAACCTATATTTCTGGCCAACCACAAAAGTACCGTCATTATAAATCCTCGGATATAAGAAACAATAAAACATATAACATCAACCAACTGAGGAACAAATTCACAATCAGATCCTAGCTAATAATAGTAACATGTTGAAAATATCTTACATTAATCAAGATCTTAAATGCTATCTAATATGAAATGGATATTGGCGCATTTTCTACAAATTTTCAAAGACTGTAAGTTGTGGAATAGCTGTCAGCCACCAGTTAAAATTAATCATAATATGTAATATGAAAAAAACTGAGCGTAACCCTAAAAATAAAATAGACAAAAGAGGTTAAAGGTCCAATTAATAGAGTGTCCTGAATTAAATGTGAATTCCGCTGTTGAACACAAATAATTAACGCAATATTCACAAAAATAAAGATGATGATGATAAATTCATTAATATTGCAATTCCGTAAAACGTAGTTACTTAAATGACCTTGAAATTATTGACGAATTAAAAGTTAAATTATTTCACTCTAAACTACAATGCGTATTCGCGTAGACATAATTTTCGAAGAGGTCCGTTCTGACACAGATTCAATAAGAAATAACAAAACTAATAAATAAAGAAAATAACAAACACAGAAAGAGAACGTGAGAGATAGTAACAACTGAACCAATCAATAATATTGTCCCTGAGCCGTAGCCTACAATTGTCCGGATCTGTAGTCTGAATACAAATGCTCAGAAACTCGCTCTCTGCAAGAAATGACGGGTTAGAACAGAAGGGTCGACATGGGAGAATCAATAGCATTTCATTAATGCTTATATGCAACAGATCAATAACTATTATATTCAGATTTTGTGTATTATATATTTTCGTCAAAGGTTAACGGAAATAGTATCCAAAATTATGTCAATTTTCAACAGAACGTTTTGCCCCATTAAACAAAACATAATTTATATTTATGTAACATAAATATATAGTTAGCATATGTAAGGAAAAAACTGAAAGCAATATATAATCTATAAAGTACCAACCAATTTGTCCTTGTTGCACTGCTAGCAATTTCACCAATCCCAACCCAACAGACAATCCCTAAATTCTACAACAGCACCACTTTCGGCACTTATACGGGATCACACACGGGGGTCCATTTAAACGCACCTGGTGCCACCATGATCTCGTTCTTCTTGCTCCTGATCCGTAGGAAGGTGAGGTCATTGGTGGGGTCCAGGTCGCGTACGGCACTTCGCGCCTTGGCTGTCAACTGCTGGATCAGGGCGCAGTAGTGCACCGTTGTCGAGTTGTCCAAGGTGGTCCGGATGGGAATACCTGTGCAGGGGGCAGGACAGAAGGAGACGGTGACGTGACGTTTGGTGCGCATATGTACAGTGCTATATTGCGCCGCACTTTCTCGGAAAAACGTATTAATAAAATTACGTCGACAATTGAAAAGACCCCTCAACGCTCCTTTACGGAGTAGTGGCAAAAGGCGGAATAACGTATAAAAGAAATAGGGTATAACAGGAATAATTTCGACACTATAGGTTTTGTCTCTTCTGTCAGCTAGCGGAATGTCGCGTCGACAATGTGGTCAGAGTTATGATAACATCAGAATGTGTATCACTTAAATTGTTTAAGACTTGTCGAAAAGAAATGTTAAACATCTAAGGGAATAAAGTTATAAATGAAATGACATTAACGTTCATAATTGACACAACATACAATAGTGACACCGCTGCTATATACAGTAAAATCATTGTGTAATCCCCCACCTTCATTGTTGACGATGATGACCCCAATAACTCCCTTGTGACTCTGGATGCGCTTCAATGTCTCCTCAACTTCTGACTGAAAAAGGCAATTTTAAAAAAGAATAGGTTTATTATGAAAAATTTGGGACATTTTAAATAAAACTCGTTTTCAACTCAATAAGAAAACAAAGAACTTGGAAACGAACACAGACATAACTAGAAATAAATAGAGCATGAATAATGACCAATTTTATGTGAATGGCTCAACGTTTACCTTTCCTTCCTTTGGAATGCCTCGACTCTACAGAAATTGAATTATATTGTACATATCCATTTAGACGTTGAGAATTTGATTAATTTGTATTTAATTTGAATTGATTTAAGAACAGTAGTAACAATAGTAAGCAGTTTAATAACTGTATATCATTCCCAAATGTGTGGTGACATACTCCTTTCATCTATTATAATTCTGAAGCCATAGTTTATATATATATATATAACCCGACTTACACAGGCATCCGGGATACTCATCTAAGTCAACCCGGTACCCAGTATAGCCATGTTTTTTTAACTTTTTTATCCGTTTGAAATAACTGATAAAAGCATATTTCAGTTGACTCTTTAAATATATTTTATAGGTAATCGTGTGTTAGCCAAAATAATATTATAAATATTTATTATTTATATGTCTGCTACAAATTAGGATTCTCTTTGCAAATTAAATGTGTATGTTAATATATAAAAGTATATAATTTGTTGTAGTTTCAATGTAGATATGTGCAATTTCATGTTATATGTTGCATGATTGATTATACATAAAACTATATATTCATAAAATAATATCCGGTGCATGCAATTTCAATAAGTATAATTATTTTAAAAAACAATTAAAATATATCTTCTTGAGGAAACTCTCAAATTAACTCATGCATGAATAAAAAAAATATGTATAAATAGATTATTTACTTGTCAAATACAGCAATCATGAGATAGAAATAATAATATACCATTATATTATTGAACTAAGTAAAACATATATGTTGTCTATTATTTTGCCTTTCAGATTTTTTAAGCTTTAAAAATATAAAATATTATTAGTAGGCTACATATAGTATGGATTTATTGTATTTCTATTATAGTTAAATGAAAATATGTAATTGACACATGAATACAAAGAACTATCTATTCATTCAAATATTTTCTGAAATTTAGTCTTAGAATATTATTTTTTGCATGATGCATGCTTAATTTTAGATTTCATTTGACGATAAATAAATTTAAAAAAAAATTTTTTAATATATTAAAAAAGTTTTATTTTTGTTAGTGCTTTATTTTTTGTAACTTTTTTCGTGTTCTCATTGCACCTATAATACTGCTCTCTGTTTTTCACTTTATAAATAGTGTTTTTGGTTTCTATGGCAAAAGGAAGTTGTATATATATACTAAATACATTATACTATGTATGACAATATTATCAGATAAAATTTAAATTATATTATTTTGAATTGTTTTTGGAATAAATATTTTCATGTATTTTGTAGCAATTATTTCTTTATTGAATATTAACTTTTTTATATTTGTATTTGGCTCCTTCCAAAATAATTTTTCGTGCCTAATTTTTAATCTACATGGTAGAAATTAAAACTTTTTAATGTTTTGTTACTGTTTAACTTTAATTCCTATTACATCATTTATAATAACTTGTCAATTTTTAATTAAAAATTAAATCAGAATTTATTGATGTCTCTTAATTAGTATTAAAATAGTTTATAACTACCAAAAAAATATGTTTTCCATAATAATAAAAATTATTATGAAAAAGGAAATTATGATTTTAATTTGTGTATTAATTATGTATGTGTTAAAGACTAAATAGAATATTAATTCTCTTTAAAATTTTATTAAATTATTTAATTTAATAAATATGATATGTTTTTAATTATATTTTAATATTAGTTAGCTTAGTAATTAAATAATGTTATCACTTGTAACAAATAATATAATATATCAATTATTGACAGTGCCAATGATAACTAGAACATGTATATATTATATACATGTACTAGTCTGCTTTGAACATTTAACTGTATTAAACAATAATGTTTAAAAAATAAATAAAATTAAGGCATCATATACAAATAAACAATTAGAATATTATTTCATTTAGGTTTTAATGTTCATACTGCTAAAACAAATTATAAATTTTAAGATATCAAAATTTATTAATTAATTTATACCTGTTTTCTAAATAACTATTTAAAAATTCTATAAAATTTTACATATATATAAATAATGTATATGTATAACAAAATGTTATACATAATACATATTATTATAATTAAAAGTAAATAATTATTGCTTGTATTTTTTTAATTTTATGCTTTTTCAAACATTTTTTAGTATTATAAATGAAAAAATATTATTTTACATAATTTCGACATTACTAGTGAAAGAGAGTACATATTTAGATGTTTTTCAAATAAAGCATGTAAATTATAAAATAATATATTTATTTATACTAACTTTATTATTATAATAATTACATCTATACATTTAATTAAGAATTATTATTAATGAATATTAAAATAAACAGAAATTATTTATTAGAAAAATTTACAATAATAATGTAAATTTATTATATACAATATAGTATACAATATATATAATATACAATTTAGTATATATGGCTGTTTTTAATGTTTAGTGAATAACATAAATTGATTATTATCATACAGATCATTTTAATTATCTGAATTAATTAATATTGTAAGATCAAATAAATAGAACTGAATAGAGAATATATTCCATAAATCAAATTAATGGAGATAATATTTTCCCAACTTTTCTGGCTTTTTGGGGGCAAAAATAATCATTCTCTAGAATCGAAAAAATATGAAATAAAATCATAGGGGGTAGGGGGGTGCTTTAAATGCATTCTAGTTGTAGGACCTCAAAATTTTTGGCACTTGATTGCCATTTTAGAATTGTGAGGAGCATAGCCATGGGACCCCAAATTGATATTTCCAGCTTATTGATATGGCCTCTCTCTCATGCCTGGATTAAGTACATTTACAAACATGATTTTAATTTATATTATATGTCCTATATGTAATAATAATTATGTTGGTAAAAAGTAAAGGAACTTCACTTACTTTAGTTTATATTTGATTAAATTTAGTCTTTAGAATAATACCTAAAATATTCAGATGAACAATATTTATATAAAATTAATAACAGGCTGAATTTTACCATATAAATCTGATTTTGTATGCATTTTAACAGTATATGACAATAAAACACAAACTAAATACAATATATAAGATCAAAAATTAAGTTATTAACATTCTTACTAAATAACCATTTACCAATAATAAAAAGTCTCTAACTTGTTAGCCCAGTTAGGAAACTAGTAAAGGTGTGAAAATTCTGGGTTTTTAATTGGTTAACTCAGTTGGGGACATTATGAGTAAAATTATAGAAAAATAGTAATAAATAAGGTAACCAGATGGAACCTAATAAAGATATGTATTTAATGGTCTTTAACTTAATTAACCAGTTAGGGAAATATTTTAATTTGTTAAATTAATGGTTTGTAACTGTTTAGCTAGCTAGAGACCTATTAAAGTTGTTAAGCTGATTAACTCAATTAGGGACTTAGTAAAGTTATGTATTGAATTATTTTAAATAGGATAACTCATTGGGAACCTAGTAAAGATGTATAATACATAGTCTATAACTATGCTAATCAGCTAAGCTAAGCCTAGGGACTTTTTAATATTTATAACTTTTAGACCAGTCATAATATTATTAACTGATTTTTTTATTATATATATTAAACATTTCATTTAGTTATATCTATATTAAATATTGTTTAAATATGGTTATGTTATGAATGTAGTATATTATTTAATTTAAAAAATTTGCTTAAATGTATATTTAAAATAATTATTTAAAAAGTTAACAGGAACAGTCCACCATTGGGCAGGGGGTTATCCACCCCTCTCCCCACTTGTTGCAAAAGTATAATTTTATCCTTATTTAAAGGAGTGTGCCTTGATAAAATACTTAAGAGAGTTAATTTTCTTATATAAATTTTATTTTATGCATTTAGTGTGCCTATAGTGATGATAAATTTTTACTTTAATTAACTTATTTTGTGATATGTATACTATTTCTACTGAAATTTTGAAACTATCTAAGCAATTTTGAAAGCAGTTAAATTAAATAATATATATATAGTGAAGGGAAAAATAGATAACATAGATTTAATAAAATACTTTTGATATATATAGTTTTTAGTTATACATAGCAGTCATGTTTAGGCAGTCATTAAATATTCCTTGATTGTAGTATCAAATAGAATACTAGACAACAAAAAAATAAGATTTCTAGACTTGTATTTTAAATAGACTTTAAAAATATATATTATGTCAAATGGTACAATTTTTTCTTCTAAACATAATAATTACTATTAATTTATTTTTTATAAGAAACATAATAATACAGTCCATGTGTAATGCATAGGAGCCAAATTAAATACACATCCCAAACCTAACATAAATTAATTCAGATGAAACTAGGTAAGCCTTCTGAATACTCTTTTGAATGTTTGTCCATTACCTGAAATATTGTTCTATGGACATGGTTCCTGATTAAGTTCCTATACTTTAATTTTAAAAGGTTCTTAGCTGGATTGGGATGACCAGTATAGATTTTTTAAAGTCCTTAACTGATCAACCTGTCCTTAACTGGTTTGTAAAATTATATTTTGACTGACTAATTCTTTTTTTGTTAACTGAGAGTAAATCAATTATGATTAAAATTAAATAATATAATAAACTTATTTTTAAATTTTAAAAAATTATATGTATTAGCATATCTGTGTACATAATGTAGTGATACTAAAAGAAATATAAATTTTGCTATATAGAAGGTGGTTCCCTTTAGCAGCATTGTAGAATAATTAATTATGTAAAATTAAATTTTGCAACTATAAATGTTTATTATTTATCAATTTTTCAGTTATCTATTATATTATATATATTATATATTAACACTATTATCAAGATATAAAAAATATTTATAAATAAATTAACTACAATACATACTTAAATAGCTTATTTTAATAACAATAATATATTTGATTTATTGTCAATATATAATTATAAATTTTAACAGATCATCATATTTAATTTTGTTATTAATATTAGTTTTTTTTTATTAAATCAAAATTGCCTCTTTGAATCTTAAATTAATGCAGTCCTTGTGTTTGATGATTATAGATATTATAAATTTCGACAATCATTTATATTTATACAAATGTCAGTAATATAAAAGTTTCAACCTTACAAATTTAAACTTGAAAATATTCAATATGTAACAAATAATATTTCATTAACTTAACGGTATTGAATACTATGTATAAAATTATATGTAAACTATTACTATAATTGTCTATTCAGTTAACAGTAATAAAACATTTCTTACCATTATTGTTTACGAAGACGTAATAAGAAGAAAAAAAATTGGATGTTGTTTGTTTACTAAATTATATTAATCGCGCAATATGTTACTATAGCAAAAATTATTTTGAAAAATTTAAACAATTATTTAGGATAAAATTCGTGATATGCAGTGTCATTTAACATAAACAATTTGTTCATTCATAATGCTGAGTTTGCAGGTAAGTAAAACTAAGTTGATAAAAATCTCAGAAATTAAATCGATAAGTTTGCTTAGTTAGTTCATGATGGTGACTTACAAAAAGTAAACGATAAAAACGATTAAAAGAGTATCTAAAGTTTAAAAAGTGATAATATCATAGTATCAAGTGATCATATTATGATCAAAATCGAAATATAAAAAGGTTTATTAAAAGTGACATGGAAAAATTTTACAAAATATAATAAGTAAAAGAAGTAAAAGTTCGATAAAAAGGAAGACGATAGAAAGTTGCGGTCGATTATATATATAAAAATGAGTAAATATAGTATAACCAAAATTTACTTTATTTAAAATATTATTATTTATACCAGAAATATCAAAAAAAGGTATTTAAATTTGAGATCGCATACAATAACGAAACTGAATAAATTTACGTTTTGAATGAAACAATAAACCTAAATTGGTCAGTTAAGCCCATGTTACACACGTTCATTTGTTGCCGGCAAACTTATTTCCCGAGCAATTTATAATATAGACTACAATCTTAACAATAATTTACAACATTTATTCTTAACTTTTGAATGGAATAAGGAGAGATAATTCACAAATTATGAGATATTATAATTCATCTATTTATAGTGATAATATGAGTGTAATAAAATGTCATTGCGAGTAGTGCAAATTATAAATTTAATGAAAGTGTCTATAAGAATTGCCTTCAAATTTTAAGAAAGCTTTAAATAAAGAAAAGTATTTTTTTATAAATCTCAAGTTTAATCTTGATAAAATATATTCTTATACCAGAATATATCAACAATAGGAATATGCGTAGAGGTAAGCCTTTGATGAGACCCCCATTATCCCTTGAATATATTTCTCCGGATTTACAATTATTATTTTTCGTAGGAATTCCATGTTATCTAAAGCTATAAAAACAAAAATAAAATAAAATAACATCATTCACTTGCTCATTGATATATTTACTTAATTGATGAAATATGCAACTACCAAAAAAATATGTTTGTAATATTTACTCAGACCAAATTAAAATGGGAAATAAATATACATACATATATACATTAGAACCTAAACGTTTACGTATTTGGAACGAAATTTTACAATATATACAGTACATAATTTTTTGATATAATTAAACTAAATGATATATTTCATTGATGGAAATATTTTTATACTATATTTTTGTAATTATTTTAAAATGTATTTAATTAATACCTACGTTTTTGGAACTTAACATTCCAGTGGTGCGTATTTGGAACCAAATGTTACAATTATGGGTTGTATAAGTTTTATAAGTTTTATAAGTATTATAAGTTTTGTATATAAATAAAACAAATTATATATTTTATTCAAGGAAGACTTTTTATACTATATTTTTCTAAAGATTTTGAATTTTATTTAATTGGTACTAATTACGTTCCAGTACGTACGGTACATATTTGGAACCAAATGTTACAATACGTATATATAATTTTTAGATATACAGTGCCTTGCAAAAGTTTAAGGTCAAGATTAATAAGTGTCCAAAATGTACATATTTCTAGAAATAATGATT
>JAUZND010000127.1:0-14380 GCA_034780555.1 Coelogynopora nodosa | reverse complement strand
CTTTGTAGGTGGTGTAGTTCTCCATTTGAATCTGGTTCTGAATCTGGTTTTGAATCTGGAATAAATGTTTCATATGTCTTTATTATTGGCAATAAAACTGATATCACAAATTTTTCACTGATAGATATAAGCTAATTAACTTTTTAATATTAGTCAAAGTAATGTATTTAATAAATATATAAATAAAACTTTATATAGCTATTAATTTTTTTGCATTTCTAAAATATGGAACTATACAAAATTATAATAATATTTAGTATCTATATTTCAAATAAAACTATTAACTATGAATATTACTATATATATAAAAACTATATAACTATTCATTTTTACATTTATAAAATATACCAATAAATAAAATTATTATAATACTTAGTAAGTATATTTCAAATAGAAACACTAATTAGATTATTACTTATTCCCTTCAGATAAATATGACATAATACCAATATAAATATTTGTAATAAATTCTGTATAAAAATATTCAAATAATATTATATATAAATAGTACATGAAAATATCATAAATGTAAAGTTATACAAAATAAGTAAATTTAATGAAAGTTATATAATTATACATATAGAAAATATTCTCCTGTAATCATGCCTTCCAGACTTTCCTATAAGATGATAATAATATATATATTTTTTTACTTTGTCCAAATTTATAATTACTAATTTTATATACATGCAATTAACTAAATAAATTGAAAAACTCAATACATTTATTGGGGTAATCATCAACCAATCAGATCAAAGCTGAGAAATATATCTACATTATCTGACTACAAGTTATCTACAATTATCTAAGTTTAAAAAATTCTCATTTATGCTACAGGTATATTATGAACATTCTTCATATACAGTATAAGTGTTCTAATCATCATTTTCTATTTTTAGCATTATATCATTGCATTTAACTATATAGAAAACAAAAAATATAGTCATGAATCCACAGTGGATTCAACCAGTTTCCATACTCAAATATGTCATGAATTCGTGAATTCACAGTAGATTCATCTGGGTTTAAAGGGTTAAGCTAGATCTGGGTTGAAATATCTCAGACTTAGTTAATATTACATAAATATATCTATCAAATATACCTATTTTTTATTATTTTATTGATATGTAAAAAAAATTAACTATAATATTTATTAATAAAAATGTTTAAATATAATATTCATTAATAAAAATATAATATTAATATAGTTATAAATATATTATTAGTAAATCAGTAAATATTTTACATATAGTACCTAAAAAAGTTTTGAATATATTTAAAATAAAAAATAAAAACCAAAAAATTCTGACTATTTATTAAATAAATTATTTTTTGATTATTTAACCTTGCAGTATTAATTAATTAGTTAAATAAATATATTATTATTTATATTATTATATATGTATATATTTATATATTTATAATTTACTTATATTAAATATATAATACAATAATTTATAAATATATGTATTTAATTGAAGATTTTATAAATTTATGAATTTATGAATAGATTTATTATATTAAAATTTAATTATTTAATTATTTAGAAATATGTTTATAAATTAATGTATATTTATTGATTGATACTTATATTTTTATTACATATAAAATAATATATACACATAAATTTGTATTACATATAAAATAATATATACACATAAATTTCAATTAAAAATAAAATGATTTTTTAATGTATATTATATATATAAATCTAATATTGATATGTTATTGATATTTTTATGATATTTTTAATTTTGTTATTAATATTTATTATAGTATATACAATGCAATAATTTAAATTTATAATATACAACATATATATATTAATTATTGTATTTATTAAGGGATTAATTGTTTTGTAATTTTAAAATATGCTTGTGAAATAATATATTTATTGATGAACTTTTTTCAATTTTTATTATATATGATGATTAAATATATTATAAAAATAATAGATTATTCATATTAAATTAATATGATAATAATATTAAAATATATTACATTCAATTCCATGTTTATTATTTACTTATATTATTTTACTTCAAATTAATATCTAAATGTTTATTATATAAATTAAAAAAAATATAACATTATAACATTTTACTTACCATCATAAGATTCTAATATGTACAATAGCTCTTACAGATATGTGAAATAATTATTACTGTAATACTAATATTATGTGTTTATTTGAACAAATTAATTAATACAATAATGTAAAATAAGTAAAAATAAATAACAAATTTATCCTGTAAAATGGCAGTATTTTTTTGTTTTTACTTTCATGTCCTAATACATTGTTATTATTATTTAACTATAAAAGTATATTAATAGCTATTGTATATATTAATTTTAATATAACATTAATAATTTATTAAAAATAATACTTATATCACAAAATTATATTACTAATATTATATTTCTAATTTTTTAATTAAAAAAAGTTACATATATTTTAAGTTTATCATTTTTATTTTTAAATATATATATATTAATATTTAATAGGAATAATATTAAAAATAATATTATAATATTTAACATTTATTAATTATTTTAGAAATATAAATAAATAAATTAAAAAAATTATTATTATTTATATAATATATAGAACATAGCCTACTTGTTTTCTAATTAAAAATGAAATAAAGATATTTAAAGTTATATATTGTTGAAGTATTTATGAAATATATATTTATATACAAAATTATACTATTAATTTTACCTTACAGTTTATTACTTTTTAGTTTTATTATTTTTAAAAATTATATAGTTAAGGAGGGTAGCTAATAGTTAATTTTTTAATGTACTATTAATTTAATACATATATTATTCTTAAATCTAATATTTAGTTTGCAGTTATTATTACTATACATAACCATATTATATGTAAAATATGTAAATACTCTAAATAAATATATGCTTAATTATTTAATTTGCATTAAAATAATATATCACTTAAATATTTTTTTATTTTAGTATATTTTATTACTTTATTGTCGCTTACAAATTGTATATTTAAGGAAGGTATCTAATATAATTTTTTACTGTACAATTATTTTAAAATTTGAAAAAAAATTAAGATTATTATTATTATGCATAGCGATATTATATTAAAAGATAACTATTTAATACATATAAGTAAGCTTTATAAATATATAATAATTTAGTGAGTAGTATAATTAAAATATTATTTTAATTTATTAAAACATTTACAAAACTTGTCAAAAAACTAATATCCATATAAAGTAGTATTTTTAAGATATATAAACAATTATACAAAGTATAGTATTACTTTAAGAAGATAAACTATAAACCCAACAAATTAAATAAACTCTTCAAGTTGCCCCCGATTATTTACTTGATGTACTGTTATTCTTTTGAAATTCAGAAGAACTGTATTGTTTTGTTATTAAAAATTCTATCATGTAAGATACTGATAATGGACCTGTGAATAATTTAATTTTGAGTTGGAACAATTCGTCTCTGTTTTGTCTATCTAACATGTAAAATAATTTTACATGAAAACTCATTTAAACTGTAAATAGTTCGTGTAAATAGGTCGAGGGAGAGTTTATATCGTCTTTATAATATTTATCAACTATTGATTACTTTTCACACTGGTTTACGTAACTCTTTTTTTAAAATGAAACATAAATTCTGATATGTAAATACAATAAAACGTGGGACTCCAATATTATGGTGATACATATACAAATATGCCAATGGACATATTATTGGATGAATAACGACTGTAGAACTGAGCTACGAAATTTGCATCTTGTATTTGACATATTCATATAGGTCCTAGATTTGTATATCTCAATGATTGTATCACATTTGATGGTATCAATGAATGATTATTTGTTTGATATTAATGGCCTCATTTGTTTATGGTTTGGATTCTGCAAGAACATTTTTATCAATTCAAGGTGTGCATCAAACTTAAATAATTTCCTTAATATTTTTTTTGCCTGCGACTATATAGCTTTCTATTTTAGGACTCATTCAATACAAGTCCTTGCATATTACTTTTTTAAACTTTGTTATAAATATTTTAAAATTCAATTACCACAAACATTGATGCAAAATTATTTTAATTGTTTTTGTAAAGTGTTTTTTGTTAAATGCGTATACGATATGCTACTAAAACATATTTCATTGGTGTGAAACATACCCTGATTAATTCATTTTAAACTTCTATTTCTAGATTGCACTTCCAATTCTTCTCAACGAAAGCAATCAAGGCTTGTGGTCAGAATCCATCCGAGAAGATCTACGGCACCATGTGTATCGGATAAAACGTGACACGGCGGTATTTCTCGCACAGTCGAAGGGACAAACTGTATTACCAATGCCGGCAGAGCTTCCGACCGATATCAGTGAGATTGATATGTGGCTCAATACAGAAAACTCAGATGAGTAAGAAATATTTTTTATTGCTTAAATCAACCTTATTCGTATATAGTGTTCGATACAATATATCATTTCTGAGATAATGTATTAAAGTTTTTCTAGATAAGGATGTTAATGTTAAATAATGTGGGGATTTTATAATAGCATATGTTATCTTTACTTTATCAAAACCACATTAGCTTTTAAGTTTAATAATAGTAATTGTTATATGTTATTCATTTTATTAGAACATTTGTTGAATATGCATTTATACATTACAATTTAAATTTAGTTTTTCGTACCTTTTTCAAATTGTCAATAATTTATTTAAATTTTAATATAGATATATTATATCTTTAGATATAACTGATATTGAAACATTGATTTAAATAAAATTTAAATAAATCTTTTCATTATATTTATATTTAAAGTGCTACACGTTTAACTAATGCCTTTATTCATCTTAATTTCTCAGTTATTGCTTGTGTTTTCATTATTACATAGTTTAAACATAATGTTAAAATGCTGTCTCTGCAATCCATAATTATGGATTATTTAAATGTCTTTCATAGCCTTGCTCTCAATCCGGTGATTCGAAAGGTCATTTATGCATTCGAAACTGTCGTGATCGAATGGTCTCACCAGATTGATTCTGTTCTCAAGAAAAACTCGGCACAGCCTCTGCTTGATGGTCTGCATGTCCTGCCTTTTGTTGAGATTGAGTTTTGGAAAGAGAAACGAAAGAATCTGGAAAGCATTTATCAACAAGTTTGTATTGTTTTGAGTTAGCCATTTTCTGTCTTCATAGAAATACTGATAGGCTTACAAACAGTGTGTTTATTTTTACTTTAGATGGTACATCCAAAAGTTCACAAGATGGCCGAGCTTCTTCAAAAGACAGAAAGCGCATATTTTCATGCTTTTAAGAAGGCTTTCACAAATGTTGTTACAGGTATGTAAAAAGTTGTATAACTGAGTTTTTTAGGTTACTAAAGCATATGCACATGTTCAATATTTAAAATTGTTTCAATAAACTTTTTATTAAATAATTTTATGTATTTTTACTATATATGATATTTTTCCATAATACGCAAATAAGTTTCTTCATAAATAATATTTACTCGGGAATAATCTTGAAATTGCGTATAATAGCAGCACTAAAGGTAAAAAAACATTATACAATATAAAACAAATTTTCAGATATACTTTATTTTTTTAATTCGTAAAATTCGAATGAGATTCAATCAGAAATTTAAAAAATAATAACCTGAAAACTTTGTAGCTTAAATAATATATACACGTACATGTACAGTATGTAATTTTTCTTGTAAACTGCTGAAACATATGATTTAGAAATTAATTTCCGTTTTAAATGCAACTAATCTAGCTTGCAGTTACTAAATTATCGAGTTTTATGGAACTAACATACCCTATTACAGACCTCAAAGAGGCTCAGGACATCTCAAATCATCTGGAACCATTCCGCAGAGTCCTGGACGACTTCCAGCAAGTTGACTTCGAGGAGTGTCGCCCTTATCTTACGCCTCTCTTTCACGTGGTCTGTCTTATCTGGTCACACTGTCGGTACTATCGATTCCCTGGTCGTATCACTGTGCTCCTGCAGGTGTGTGTGCTCAGCTAACATCACAGTTGACATTTTTCTTATAGGAACACATTTACTATAGTAGAATAGTATAAGATTGACAAAAGTGTTATTGATTAAGTAAACCAAGTCTTGGAGTATCATGATTGATTAAATCAAAATGATTATATTTTTCCCTGAAGCGTAACTTAGGATAAATATATATAGAAACTGTTTCGTTGTTAATATATTAATTAACATCTACTAATATTCTAAAGTGTGCACCTAGTACGGATTACTTTCAAAGTATAGATCACGTTCTGAGACGTTGATGTAACCGATTATACCGTCTAAATGTTCTAGAATAAGTCTTAGGCTAGCTGCTCTCCAATAACAATACCAACATAATTAGAATATACATCTACATTGTTCAAGATGATAAATAAAGACAAGTAATGGTCACTGTGAGGAATGCAAAAGAAGAACCACAATAAAATTTAAAGTTTATTACAATTAATACAAAATATCCAAGCTTTCACCTTTCATCAATTATGCCTTCTTGATGAAAGGTGAAAGCTTGGATATGTTATATTAATTGTAATAAACTTTAAATTTTATTGTGGTTTCTCTTTTGCACATTGTCCAATGACCTGAAAACTTTTGATTTTTAAAGTGTTATATACGTCAATTTGACAATGAAGACCATATCTTAAAGCTAAACAGTAAACGCTGGAGTTTCTGAAAATAATTCTATTTACCAAGTATCACCTAAACAGTAGATATTGTATTAAATATGACATACCTTATATTAGCTTGTAATTGACAACAGCAACAATTATACTATTCAATTTGTCATCATCTTTTGCCGTGGTGTGAACAGGAGTTGAACAACCTCATGCTGGAGCAGTGCCACGAGTTCCTGGCCCCCGAGGAGGTGTTTAAGGGGGAGGCCGAGGACACGATCGAGAAGGTGGACCTGGCTCTCAACTTGCTTCACAAATACCGGGGGATCTACGAGGACCACCGGGCACAGCTGGGGGACTACTTCAAGACACAGCCGACCGCCGAGGAGGTTCTCTGGGACTTCGAACATGGAGTTGCGTTTGGCAGGTTTGATGCCGTCGTCGACAGAGTCAGGATCATCAGGGTGGGCGTCACTTGTTGGAGTCTCCCAGTTTAAGATTGATTATATTATCGGAGAGATTTTTTTTATATAAGAGTGTTTCAATACTTGCTGTCTGCTAAAAACATTGGAATATTTTGTGTTTTATAAGCTAAATGCACAATATGCTTGGTATGTCTTAAACGTATAATTCGATTACTTTTTAATCAATTCAATAATTATTTTGCTTCTAAACATGTCAAATAATTATTTATGCTAATCTATGGCATTTTTTGTATGATGTTATCCCATTAACTTATAAACTTAGTTTTTGTTTTTTGTTTCATTGCATACATTTTATAATAGTGAATAATAATCAAGTTTCTTTGAAAATAATTAATTAGAAACTTTAGCTATAATCGAAACAATTTTTTTAATACTATTTTTGTTCTGGAAATTAGTATTTTTAATTTGTCACGTCCATGTTCATCTCACATTATTTTTTAAATGTATTTATTGCATCCAGTAAAAATAAAATAAAAGTTGTAAGGATGTAAACTTATAATATTTTAATAAAATAGATTATTAATATATTCACAACTATAATGTTAAACTCTTTCAGGAGCTTCTCAGTACCTGGCTGGAATTCTCTAAACTTGAGAAGGTGGAATTTGGTGGCTGGAAGGGAAACGTGCTGAGCAAGAAACTTCAGTTTGTTGCCAATGACTTCACTGAAGCCTATAAAATCTTTGTAGAAAGTTCTTATGACCCCATGGATCCTTTGGTACCAGTAAGTGCAAAATGCCTTTATAGATAAAGTCATATAGTGCTACTGTATATTGTGTCATAAATATAGTGTAATTTGCAATTTGGGTTTTTAGGTTGTGCATACACTTTATATTACATATTGTGTACACCTTATTTCATAAATAAAACATCAATCTTACTTATTTATTTTGTTTTTTCTTTATTATCAAAAATAGAAGCATAAAAATGTATACAAATGGATGAAGAATACATATATTGTATTATACAGTTTTTTTAAGGAAACATTTAGAAAATTCTGTAAATGAAACATGATTGTCTTATTATCTAATTGATTGCTGATTAGCCTAATTGCTAATTTAACCTAGTTGTATTTTTTATGTCGTTTTCATCTTTATTACAGCACTGTATCATTATTTAATTAGATTATTTACTGTATTATTTCTGGAAATCGTCTTTTTGTTCCAATCAAATCGGTTTTAAAAGAACATTTTAACGTTATAATTTAACGTAAATCAGATATGCAATAGGTTTTGACATCTCTTCTTAATTTTTACATTGACAGGACTTTGTGGATAATTATCATACATTCATGGAAGAGCTAGAAACCCTCTATAAACGACTCGCCAATCTCTACGAAGTTGCTTTCGATGACTGTTCAGGTCCTGAAGCGATGTTCAAGGTATCAACTTTATATATTTTCTTTAAAGCAAAATAAAATATTATGAAAAACTATTTTCGATTATTATGAAGTTATTACTGAATAAGACTTGATCATCACATCAATTCATATTATTGTAACGTGGTGATTATTACAATAGTAAAATTAATTAATATTCATTGAAGTTTAGTATATAATTGTTTTTAATTTTAAAATGAGTAGTATGAATAACATATCCAACGCAGCTAAAATTTATAATGACTGACGCTCCCACATGAGTAAAATCAATTAATATTTTACCACCATTTTTTTATCACCCAATCATAATCGAGAATTTTTGTTTCGTTTACTATGGCTTGCTTTTGGGAGATTTAAACAAGGTCATTTTCGGCAAATTCGAAGTCATTGAAATTCGTTTTTTTTACTTATATTGATCATGGATATTTTTTGGTAGTAATACTGTACATTGTGTATTTCAGCCATGTATATTTACTTATAACATAGTTTTATACGCAGCCTTAAAAAGTCAAGACTCCTAAAAAGTTTAGTCTTGAATTTTGGAATATGATGAAATTTAAAAAAAGGCTTAAATTGTATAATATTATGAACTTTTAAAAATAAAATAATTCCTATATTTGTTTTATTTTATAAATGTGAAATAAAGAAAACATACTACATCATTGACACCATCTTGACATATTTGTTTGAACCACTCATGCTTGAGAGGTCTCAAATGTCTGATTCTTCAACGTTGGTCAGTAGCAGTTCCAATTCAGAAAGTAGAAAAAACACAGTCATCAATGTCTAATTTTGTTGGAGACAACAGTGGGCTACGTTCAGAGGATCTTCATTGTCTCAATATTATTGTGTCTCACAGCCAAAATTCAGGAAAGTTGTATAGTATTATATTTCCTGACTCTTTCCAGTTTGGTACAAGCAAATGTGCATACGTGTCCACTTTTGTTTTGCACTTTATCTTAAACAATCCCTCATTGAAGCGGTGAAACAACAGAAGGACAACTAAATTTTACTATTTGATGAATCTTTGAATTGTCCACTATAGTCCAATTATATACATGCGCATTTACAGTATTGAAATGGGGATAAATTACTAGTTTTCGGAGACCTACCATTTCCTAGGACATTCCAGGGCAAATCACCTACTGGATAAGCTTAAAAAACCATGGAAACTTTTACCACGTCGTGGACTTCTTTAAATTTTAATGGATGATCCAAATGTAAATTGGAATCTTCTTAAACTACTTGGAAAAGAAACGAGTTGAAACAAGCAATAGAATATTAACTCGTGTGGCTTACATGTCCTTCATAATGCAATAAAAATTGTTTCATTTTGTATTGGATATATTATTTTTCAATATGTAAAATTCTATAATAAATGTTATTCCAATAAGCCTTTAAAAAGTCTTTAAAAATGTCTTGAATTGTTCAAGACAGATGGGTATTACCCATGCATAATGTGGTTTTCAACGGTAATTCCAAATAAGTTAAGTATGAGGAATGTGATAGTAATTACTAGCAATTGACTGGAGATACGGTAATGGTAGTATTTAATAATTCAAGTACACATATTGATATTTCCTAATACAATGGATTGCACTCTATCTCTAAATATTCGATCAGTGGGAATTCCGACTTTGACTGTGACCATTGCAAATTGATTTGAGATAAGCTACTGGTATTAAATAGCACTACGTAGATACTACATGTATACTATAGGTAAATACTATATTTATAATATATGCATGTTACAACAATACTTAAGTACACTCTTATTTTGAAAATTGTTTCAAATGCTCGCACAGTCACATTGTTGCATTCTATTACAAATATTTTGAAGTTCAGTTTCACTTTTGTTTTACGCTATTTCGTCCAATGTAAACTATTTTCTCGTCTTTGAAATTATTTCAATGAAGCTTAATACCCTAAAATCCCTAAATTCATGAAGTTTAATACCCTAAAATCTCTAAACTGCTAAAATTAAATACCCTAATATATCTAAACTCTAACTTTTAACCCTAATATTTCTTAAGCAGATGTTTTATACACCATAATCGCTAAACTCATGAAGTTTAATACTGCAAAATCCCTAAACTAAAGTGGAATCCCCTAAAATACCTAAACTATTGATTACTATGACATTCTTCATACTTTACTTAGTAAAAATTCTCATTGAAATCACCCTGATCAGTTTTCTAATACTTTAAAAAATGATCGATTACTACCATTATATTACTTATTATCACATTTTAAGTATCAAATTCTCACTCAACGACCTTGAATTAATTAATTTAATTAAGCCAGTACGAAGCCATAGCAACTGAAAAATAAATACTCGATTTTGATTGGTTAAAAACATCGTAACATTTTTTATTTCACTCAAATGTGAGTGGGGAGTTTCAGTTTTCATTTGAGATCTATTTTTAATTACTTTGGATATGCCACTCTATCATATACTACTAGTCTGGTATCAAAATGTTTTACTTAATTTAATATTTTCATGTTATCTTTTGTTACGATAACTCTCAGACTGAAAGTATTTTTACTAATATAATAAGTATTTATACCACTGTATACTAACAGTAACGTAACATGTTTATTTTTCTATTATTGTATACAAAACATTGTTTTTTCGCGGTGTAGTATAGTATATCGATATAACATAATGTTTTTAGTATTATACCATGGTTGAAAATTTTGGTTCATTTAGGCTAGCATCATAAATTGTATTCGACCGAAAAGCATGTTGAAGAATGCTATCTACATATATGTCTTCTTGATCGCCACATACAAAACTTTTGTTGTGACTTCCACAGCGGCAGAAGTTTTTTAAAACTGATAAAGCAACATTTAAGTTAGTCGCATTTTCTTAAAGTGGAGATATGCTCTTGTATTAAGAATGTTATGCGCTGAGTTAACAGGCTCAGCTGTATACCACACTTTCCAACAGTCACCATTAGTGCAACTTCACAAACCCCCACCTCCACCCACTCACTTCCCCCGCACGGCAGCTTGTCGCCATCTACTCGATCTTCATCGAACGACCTTTCGTGAAAGACGCAATCCGACATACCGTACCCCCCATCATCGCAAGCCTTGACTGCGAACTGGAGTACTGTAAGGTGATCCTCGACAAGCAGTTGGCCTATGGAAAGGCACACGAGGGCCGCTACCGTGTCCACGTTAATATGCCGCAGATCACTGGGTCTCTCCAATGGGCTAATGAGCTCCGGCGGCGGGTGATCATACCCTTCGATCAGCTTGTCTTCGTCAGTGAAAAGTAAGTTGTTATTGTGATAACCCGACCCTAAATTTAGCTCCACCACAAACCCTATAGGACTGTTCCTCGAGAATACTAAAAAAGGGATTTCGGTGTGTGGTATTTTGATGTACATTATCCAGTGATAATGCATTGAAAGAAGCAGTACGTAGGACTTATGCATTGAGATATATCCTTTATGTCATGCAAGCTAACATGCAGAACCCACAAGGAATTATCTTATGAAGCATTCGATAAATGAGCGTCTGATTTAAGTTCTGCCAAGTATCCCGTACTTTCTGGGACAGTCTCGAAAAATAGATTATTTTTAGTATGTCATTGAAAAACAATCCATTGTCCCAGTCATTAATTTACATAATCCACAATTTGGCTTTTACTTTATAAAACAGGCCTGGAGTTGTAAAAAGGCTAATAAAACTTATTAGTTTAAACTTATGAGAGCCAACTAAATATTAATAAATATGATTAAAAAAACTGTTCAAACTAAAAATATTGAAATTCTTCATATATCGTGCCACTACATCGTTTTGATTTATATCGTAAAGTAGAATTTTTCATTGTAATATTAAACAAAATAATTTTTAATTTAAAGTATTTTTATATTATTCAACTCTTGAAAATATCTTTTGAGATTTAGAATCAATCATAGTACAATGTTAATTAAAACAAAATTAAAACTGCAAAGGCTACAGGATTAGTAGTTTTGGCATTGGTGTCATATTTTTTTTGCAAGAAAAAATAAATATATTTAAAAACGTGAAAACGTATTTATTGCAAATCTGTGTTAAAATATTGATTTTGTTAATGTTTAAATAACGGATATTTGTTCTTTAGCTTCAATTAACACGTTCGTATCTAAATTATAGTTATAATTACTATTTTCAGTTCATATTTATGCATTTTTATCAATTCATATCTACATTTTTCGAACATTATGATACAGTTATAAAAATGTAGGGGAGAATCTCGCATTGTTCAGCAAAAATTAAATATGTATATTTTCAGAGCTCTGGAATCCGATGAAGGCCTACGAGTCTACCGCAAGTTCCAGGAACTGCTTGATCACCTGGACAAGTGAGTTTTTGTGCCTTCTATGTCACCCTTACTGACATACGAACGAATGGATGGGTGTGTCAGTCGCTTTGTTTGCCAATAACTGTTACCACCAACTCATGACTTGCCGGTGGCGGGCGGGAAGAGAAACTCAGGGAACAGAATTTACGAATTTGTGTCTTCCTGAGTCAATATTATATCTGCGCAACACAAAAATAAAAGGAAAAGACTGCTGCAAATGTGCGCGTGAACCCAAGGAGGATTAGGTCTGCTGTTGATTGAGCGCGAAGTTTCTCTGTGCACGCGGTATCTTGTGAAATGAAACCAAGAAAAATTAAATATGTCAGTTGGAATTTAATTGGAGTTTTTTTTAATAATGGGGAAGTTAAGTACCGATGTGTGTAGTAACGAGAAATGTTGTGTAATTTGCCACTTTCGTGGTTTATTTGCTTATAGAAACAGTCTATATAGCTTATATAACATACTACCATATCAGCAGCCATTCTGTCTAATCGAAATTAATGTTTGTAATAAATATATGATATATTAACATGCCGCATCTCATTAATTTTTTACAAACTAAGCCTTTTTGAATTTATTTTATAGCTAATTAATTAAATTATTGATATTATAGTAAAATCGACATACAAATAAAATAATCACAGGGACGTCAACTTGGAGTAATAAATACTAATTCTTTCTAATATTTACTGTGACATATCCGCTTAAAGAAATTCGTTTGATATTTTATTTTTAATTTTATTTTCATAATAATAAAATTGATATATTTTAATTATTTTCTTAATAATAACGAATGAATGCCATTTAGTTATATTTTTATAACACTTTTAAAGCGCACAACATGATGTACCTACTAACTATCTATTAGTGTCATAATTTTGTGTGACCTGTTATTTACTAAGGACTGAATGTTAGTCGGAAATATAATTATCAAACGTAAAAATCTATATTTTAACAAAAAAAGTACATCATAGTCGATGAGGACGAACCACTTCAAATTTTTACGAAACAGTATAAAATTTATTGTTGTTTTGTGTTTGTATTATACTTTTTAAACTAATACAATTAATGAAGGAAATGACGATATTGATATTATCTCACCTCGGCGTTTCTAATAACTCATCAATAATAATAACAATTAACAACTGTTTATTAATTATTCAATATAAATGATAATTTTTTTATTTAAACGAATTTTATATTTTTGATGATCTCGATGATATTATTATAAATTTACTACATATTTTATACCGCTAACATTTTACTGTTTATTTTTTAGTATATTTAATTATTTTGTTATTATTTTTATTAATTATTAAATTTAAGAAAACTAGTTGTAACTGATATTAAATATATATATTTGCTATCTATTTATAATGATACCTAAAATATTAAAATAATAAATAAATAAATAAGAGCTTTATTCTGCAAATGACATGCGCAAATGTAGGTTATACAATAATATATAATACAGGAATATATAGGGGGGGGGGGGGGGGGGCGAGG